>VWYI01042548.1:0-84476 GCA_013399455.1 Anthoscopus minutus | reverse complement strand
GGAAGGAAGGAAGGAAGGAAGGAAGGAAGGAAGGAAGGAAGGAAGGAAGGATTGTGTTCCTTTCCTCGAGTGCTGAACTAGAGGACAAAATTGTCAAAAGACCAAATGCTGCTGTTCACTGCCTCTCTGTGACCCCACTGAGCCACAGGGAGGTGATGCAGCTCCTGAATCCCTCTGGAGCAGCCATGGGAAGGATGTTGAGCTGTGCCTCAGCTGCCATGACCATGGAAATAAACCAAACCCCTGGGATGGAGGCTGTCCCAGCTTCCCACACTGCCTCACACTGGAGAAACCAGAGCGTTTTTCAGATCTCTAAAAATCCCTGGCAAGCACAGGGATGTCAGATCTCCCTGCCTGAGGAGCTTTGGTCACTCTGCAATTATGACCCATCAGTTCAGACACAGATTTGTGCTGATGCCTGGATGGAGAAGCTCAGATCAGCTGGGCTGAGCTGACATCTCCTCCTGCTCTGGTGGATGATGCCTGGGGCAGCACTGACAGGGTTAATCCTCTACTCTCCTTCCCCTGCTGTTTCAGTTATCCAGTATTTCCATGTTGGCACAAAGGATTTCTCAGCAATATTTTAATGGACTACCAGGGACATCTTCCTTGTCGTGGAACCACTAAGGTTGGAAAAACCCTTCGAGATCCTCGAGTCCGACCCCTCCCTCAGCACTGCCGAGGCTGCAGCTGAACCACATCCCCAAGTGCCACACCCACACATTTTTTTAACATTTCCAGGGATGGTTCCATGGCCCTTCACCCTTTCAGTGAGGAAATCTTCCCTCTTATCCGGCCAAACCTCTCCTGGGGTCGCTGTTCCCTCTGGTCACTTCTCACCTGGAAGGCAAGACCCACCTGGGTGTGCAGGCACTTGTAGAGAGAAAAATGCTGACAACTGAGTGGCAATCCCAGTTTTGCTGCTGGGATAAGAGCAAATTCTCCTTTTTCCATGCTAAACTGAGGGCTAATGGAGAGGGTCTGCACTGTGTTTACCCCCAAGGTGAAAGCTGCTTTCAGTACACACAGATGGTGAATCATCTTTTACCCAGAGGAGCACAAATCCTGTAGTACAAATTCACTGTGTTCCCATATTTGTCCACCAAATTGTGTTCTCGCTGCTGTAAATTTTGTATTAAACTATTTAGGTCAGCTTAAATTTGGAAAGCAACAAAACAAGCACCATTTTTTGCCTCATTTACATGTCTGTGGTTGTTGTAACACGGTTTGCTTCCCAAATTAAAGTGATGCAAGGAATCTGCCAGGGAAATGAGCTGCAATATTTTTTGGTTATATTTTTGAAAAGCTGGTTGTAACTCTCAGTCATTAACCCAAGAATAGGTGGACACGTGGGGAATAAAAATTCAGATTTCCTCCAGCATGCACTGAATTTGTGGATGCTCTGGTTTGAAGTTTCCTAATTTTCCTGTGAATGAAGAGCATTTGGAACCTTTGCTTAATGGTTTGAGCATATCAGTATCAGTGATCCTGTGATTAAGGCGTGCCTAATGGCAGGTATTGCCAGGATCCAGGGATCACGTTTAAAGCCATTAATAGCTGCCTGCTGTGCTCTGACATGATGCAATCCAGCAGCTGCCCCGTGCAGAAACACTCCAGGCATGGTGTCAAAGGGACACAAACTGAGAACTGGGTTAGGATGGGTTTATTGTATCCTGATGGTGCCAGAGCCTTCCTGTGCCTTGGGAAAGACCCCTCCTCAAGGCCTGCCCTCATCCCACCTCTTGTTTTTGCTGCTGCTGAAATTCCAGCTCCTGCCAAAGGCTCCAGATCCCATTTCTGCCTGCCTCTGTCCCAGGCAAACACCTCTCGGTGCTTCCTGTAGACATTTCCACTCAGCTCTGCCAGCTCCTACTGCCCCATGTTCCATGGGGACAGCCCCTGGGTGCTGGCCAAAGCTGCTTCCCTGGGTGGGTCCCACCTTTCTGCTCCCACCGGGTGCCACCTTGTCATAAATGGAAAGGTTTTTTCCCACTGAGGCTCCTCACAGCTGATCTTCCTTGCATGAATCCAGGAGTGGCCCAGCACAGCTTTCCAAGGAGAAAGGTTCTGGTGGTGTTTCCCCTTTTCTCATGCACCAGATGCCCAGCACAAACAAAATCCCCCCTGCCTGTCACACCTGTCTCAGCAGTAGCTGAAAATCATTTGCATGGTGACACTCTGGAATCACCTAAGCCCAGGAGGAGAATGATTTGGGAAGCATAGAAAGAGCTGGATCCATTTACTTACATTCCCTTTGGTCAAACATCTTGTTTCCTGTCTGTTCTGGTTTAATTATCCCAGCAGCATTCAATAAATTTTACTCCTTGCCCATCTTCTCTGGAATAGCTTCCAGGTTTCTCCATAAAACACTCAGATTCATGCCCTTTCCTATCTCATGCACCAATACTTAATTTTTGTACAGATTTTTATTGATTGCTTTTCTTGGTGTTATTTTATTTTGCTGTTTTCTGGCTGCTGTTAACATTTACTAGAGGAATTATTTTACTCTCTGCATGGAAAGACATCACTGCAGATATTTTGGCAACATGAATAGTGACTAAAATTTGGGGAGAGGGGTGTGGAATAAAAGGAGGAGGAGGAGGAGGAGGAGAGGAAAGGCAGCATAGCAGGGTGAGCAAATTACTTTTCCCTTTTGGTTAAATCCTAACCACTGGTAAATGCCCTTTCAGTGGGGAGGGCAGCTCATTTATGGTACAGGTACAAATGGGCTCAATCAGAGAAGCAACCCCACAGGCACTTCCAATTCTTCGTGTGACATTGAAAACCTCCGATGTTTTCAGCAGCTGGTGATGGGATTTACTCTTTTTGTTTATTTTTGTTTTCTCCTTTTGCATGAACACGAGAATTAAAATCACTTGAACGCTTTCAGTCCTCGCCATCGTGCTTTATTCCTCCAGGGGCACTGGGAAAT
The DNA here is from genome assembly GCA_013399455.1 of Anthoscopus minutus. Lineage (NCBI taxonomy): Eukaryota > Metazoa > Chordata > Aves > Passeriformes > Paridae > Anthoscopus > Anthoscopus minutus. The sequence continues at coordinate 81,544 of VWYI01042548.1, read as the reverse complement.
AGAGTGAGAGTTTTTTGATGCCTTGGGCTTTTGGGGTTTCTGTTCTGCACTGGGGTGTGGTTTTTGTTCAGGGTGCTGAGATCCTTTCCCAGGGTGAGGAACACACAACAATCCCACTCTGATTGGGACCCAAGGACACTTTTCCAAACTTCAGGCTGGAAGTGAAACAACGTGGAAGGAAGAGGGCGGGCACATGAAGCTCCTGAGTGCAAATGGACCCAAAGCTATAAAAAGAGTGGGATCTTGGGCCTGGCCCCCTCCCTTTGGCCTCCTTTTGGAAAACGTGGGAGGAAGGAAAGAAAAGTTTATGGGGTGCAGGAACCATCAGGGATCTGCACAGGGCAGCGTGATCACGAGCAGAGTGTACTGTTATTAAACTGATGAGAGATAATTCCAACTCCTCTACAATAAAACATTTCCTAATAGTTCTATGTGGATAAGCTTTGGAGTCAGTGTGGCCACAATATTTTGATTTGTACCCTCAAAATCCATGGGTTACCGCAGAAATCTCTGAAACCTAACTTATAATTTAATTAGTTTTCATTCTTGGGAATGCACCAGGCTGCAGTAATGATGTGCAAGTCACTTTGAGCACACATTCATCATTTTTTATTTCCTTCATTGAACCTGATCTCTATATGAGACAAAATTGTGGAATTGTATAATACCACAAGGACCTAAGAATATGTGAACATTCTAAATAATAATAGTAATAATAATAATAATAAATAATGCCTTTATCTTTTCACTGGCTCTATTTTCTCAGTGCCTCTGATTTCTCCAAGATATTTATACCAGTACAGACCATAATTGTGCTAATAAAGAGGAAATTATACCAATCTATAATTAGAGTAATAAGGAGAAAGGTGCAGCAGATCATAATTGAACCAATAAGGGGAAAATATAATCATGTTTAATGGCTTACATGAGTGTTAGTGTCTTCTGTATACTTAATAAATTGGTACCCATTTTCATGGTATGTATCTGAAACACTTTTCCTGATATTATCAAATTCCCCTTCAGATCCATTCTTGTGCACTTCAGCTGTCCTGGGAGCCCCTCTGGGGTGAGGCCTTTTGGAAAAAGCAGAGTAATAGCAGAATTTCAGATGGGTTTGGCCACCAGCTACAGTCACCTGTAGCAGCACTTCACCCCTGTCCAGGTTTATTTAGGGTGTCCCTGGTTGAAATCCGTGGATGTACAGGTGAGCAGTCTCATAACAAGGGTGAGACCTGGAAAAAGAAACACAGAAATGGTTGAGAGGTGTAAACACAGGGGTCAGTGTGTTTGGGCATGGAAAGATGCTCTGCAAGCAGGATATGCTCCAAGGACAAGGCAATGATTTATTTCCTAATATTCACAGGAGAATAACATGGCTGCAAGCCCCCGAGCATCAGTAATTCCTTGCTGCTGCTGCTGCTGCTGCTGCTGAGCTCCCACCTTCTGTGGGCTTTTTTTTGAACCTGAACATTTCAGAGCTCGCAGCTTTGATGTGTTTCCCTGCCAGTCCTCGAGCTGCTAACTGTCCCCTTCCCAGCAACCTTGCCCCTGTCTGCAGTTCGACCTTTTGGAGCTCGTCCAGCTCGAGTTTACTTGTTTCCCTGGCAGCTTTTTCTCATGGTGTGGTGGTTTGCTCTGAGGTTCCAGCCAAGGTCACGCAGATGCTCGCTGTGGAGATCCAACCAGGGATCTGAGAGAGAGCTGAGCCCTCCCAGGGGAGATTTCCAAGGCTGAAGTTTAAAACAGCCTCCCCACATCTTCACAGAAGTGACATCAAAGATAGTTTGGGTATAATTTGCTTATTGATTTCCCTCTCAGCCATTAAAAAAAATCAGGATGTTTCCTACTTCTGCTGTGAGTGTGTGAATATTTCCTCAGACATGCCCACTCTTGGTGTGTGACATCCCTTACTTTGAGGTGACACCTGCAAAGATTTTCAGCCCAGTTATCCTGGCAGGAGCCCAGGTGCTGTTTTTGAGCTGTGGATGGCTTGGAAAGGCAGGACCAAAGCTGGTGAATGGGACCCTTCATGTGCAAGGTCAGAGAACACCTTGGGAGAGAGGCTCATGTTTTCCACCAGAAACATTTGAGATACATGATTTTCCAAAAATTTTTCTCTCTCAAAGATTTCTCAGCTCTGTTAAGTCCTGAAGATAAAAGGAAAGAGAGAATTTACAAGAGCATGGAGTGACAGGAAAAGGGGGAATGGCTTTAAACCAAGAGAGGGGAGGTTTAGATGGGATATTGGGAGGAACTGCTCAGCTGTGGCTGCCCTGCATCCCTGGCAGTGCCCAGGGCCAGGCTGGGCAGGGCTGGGAGCACCTGGGACAGTGGGAGATGTCCCTGCCATGGCAGGGCTGGCACTGGAGAGGCTTTAAGGTCCCTCCCAACCCAAACCATCCTGGAATTCCATGATTCTGTGACAATATGGAATGTGTGTGACTTAGGATATTAATAAAACTTAGGTACCATCCTGAAGGGCAGTTAATAGTGAACTAAATCCTAACAAAATCTTCTATTTTTATAGCACTTATTTTTTTTTTGTATTTCCATATACATTTATACATGATACCTGTTGTTCTCTAAGCTTCTTAGAGAACTATCAAATATCAATTTTCCCCAGAGCTGAACTTTGCTTTCATTTCTTCAGACACTTGGACATTTCTTTGATCAAAGTCCCCGTGTCAATGTGACAACGATTTCACATGTACACATGAAATAATGAAAAGTCATTTTTATATTTTGTGGTGATTTTTAGGAACTTTGTCTTAAATTAAAAAAAACTACATAACCTTATAAAACCTCATTAGATAGCTGGATAGAGATATTTTAAAAAAGAAAGGCAAAACCCATAAAAGTAAGAGTATAAATACATATATGTATATAGGTGTACAGCATATATATATATATATATATCTGTAAAATATTTCACCCACTGCTTTGCACCTCCTTTTCTTCCACTCTCCCATAGGATCACTGGGAAAATGACGACTCTCCACACAATTACTGAGGGCATTAAATGTATTTAATCTCTAATTTTCACACAGGTATTTTTAGCAAGCTGAGTAATAACTAAAAGAAGTGTTTCCTCTCACAGCACACAGTTGTGAAACTTTAATTTATATGTTAATTTTTTTAATTAAAGGGGAAAAATATAGAATTTGGCTTAGTTTCCTTTAAAAGTACAGCATAATAGTCTAACATTAGGCTGAAGGACAATAGTGGAGAGGGCTGACAGTTACCTGAAGACATCAAGGTAACCTCAAGGCTGAACTTGGAGTTTCCTGGTGCCTTGGAAACAGCCTGAGACAGAGGATTCACTTGTCCCAGGGTCACTTTGTCAGAAAACTCCACATTTTGCACGTACTAGAGCAGTGCCTCGGAGCAGGAGGCTGCTCCAGGTGCCTTGGGCTCTCTGAAGAGGAGCAGGGAGGGGAAGGCACAGCCCTGAGAGCAAATGAAGGAAAAAAATGGACAATGTTTGAAAGCAGATGAAACCAGCAGCGGCATTTTTAGTGTCTGAGTCTCCTGCTGCCTCTCTACCGCTCAAGGCAAAGAGGTTGAGAGCACAAGCATGGTCATAAGCAGCTGAAATTTGCTTTAAAGTGGCCTCCAACAAGATTTGCTATGATTCATCCCTCTGATGTCACAGAAATGAAGGGGGTGTGTGTCACCTGGCCACGTCCTCGCGTGGGCTGGGAGGCAGCGAACGCTGAGACATTGAGAACTGCCCCAGTCTGAGCAGCACCATTTAGAGTTCCCTGCACTTGAAAGGTTTTGATCAGCAAGAGTTGTCACCAGAAATAATTCTGAATGAATCCTGTATTATTGTTAAATGTCTCTCTTACACTGCTGAGTTAACAGTCTCGGCTGTGAATTCTGAAACCCCAGCTGTGTTGGACAGTTCCGTGCTGAAAGTTTAGGGATTTTTCATAGAATTATGGAATCCTCAAAAGGCCTGGGTTGAAGGGATCCTAAAAATTAGCCAGTTGCAAGCCCTGCCATGGTGGTTCAGGTTTTGAGTGGGACATATTCTCTCCAGTGAATATATCCATACAAAATACCTGTGGAAGGGCTGATACTAAAGGATGCAGTAAAATTATCAGGAGAAATGAAATAATCCTGCTTTCTTGAACTTTCCTCTGTTAAAACACTAATTTCCATGCTGGCTTTAAAAACCCCACTTGTAATCTCCATATTAAGGTCTATAAAATTCATCCTTAACTTTTTATTTCTGCTTTATTCCTGTTCTACGCCTTGCCAAATATTGCTTTTGTGTAATTGAAACAGAGCTGTAGTTTGATTATTAAACAGGGAAGGTAATTGTGTTTGGGTCTAAAGGGGGAAGCAAATGTGGACAGCAGAAAAAAAAAAAGCTTAACTTGTGGAAAAATTGATTTTTTTTGTGTTTCAGAGCAGAGCTAGAGAGCCTCACACTGCTGAGGGACAGCAGTCCCAGCCCCAAGGGGGGGCTCAGGGAAAGGGGTTGGACAAGAAAGTTTGCAAGGGTGGTGTATGGAATTTTTTCTTTTCTCCACCCCTCTGTTTTTATCTGTACCCTACAGAACTTTCTGCATTTTCATGCTGTGTTGTAGGACATGTCCCTCAGCTGTGGTTCAGCCTGGCTTTGCACCTGCAGCGCGGAATTCCGCTGGGAACAACGCTCAGAAGTCTCAGGAAAAAGGAGGATATCAGGTGTGCTCAGCACCACGGGGGATTTCCTGTTTGAAGCTTCAGAAAAGAGAGCAAGCAGCATGTGACACCACGTGGGTCCCATTTTTAACCCTAAAATCAGAAGGGGACAATGCAGATCTGTGCCATGGCCTGGATGGGCAGGAGCCAAGTGATGCAGCTGGTGCTTGCCAGCTGTTGACATGTCCAGGCAGGGCACATTCCTGTTTCATCTGCCACAGCTGCTAAAACCAAAAATAAATACTTATTTACAATGAAAATCTGAGATTTGAACACAGCCAAAAAAAAAATTAAAAAAAAATAATGACAGGTGAGAGAGTGCTCCAAGCAAGATGAAAGAGAAGCTTGAATTATTACATTTCTGTTTAGTCCGATAAAACAGACACCCCAGGCACGGGACAAACCCGTGTTCCCCCAGCCCTGTGCCTGGGTTTGCCCAAGCTGGGGTGGTCCTTGGAGCATTCCCGCGGCCGCTCTGGGAGCAGATGTGGGATGGGAAGCAGAGGCTGCCTGCAGACCAAGCCCCTGCTGCCAACTCTCGCGAGCTCCATGTCAGAAAGAGTTGATTATAATGTCAGCCCTGGCCAATTTACAGGCGTAAAGCAGCAGCTGCATCCCTGCATTTCCCCCGAGGGATCCCAAGATCCCCGCTCTTAAAAACTTTGTAGTTTCCTGCAGCAGAAGCGGGGTAAGTGATTGTCTCTGTGCTCTGCCTGCCAGGATAATTCGCGGTTGGGCTGGGCTGCGGGGCTGGGATCGCTGCGCTGCCCATTTGTTGCTCTCCGGGGGAAGCTGCCTCTGCTCCGCGAACGCAACGAACGAGCAGCGTGTGTAGCAGAGCTTGGCATTGTTCAAGGGATCCCGGGCTAAGTAAATTAAGCTGAGCTAGAAATCACTTATTAATTCAGCCGTCTTTCCTATTTAAATAGCGATTATGTAGTCCGGTGTATAGATTTTTTATTTTTTATTTTTTTCTCTTTGGCTGGGTAAGGAAACAGGCATTGAAATAAATAGTGTTCCCTCGCTGAATAAGAATGCAAAAGTAGAGTCTGTTTAACTTTTGCTGGGGGAAAAGCTACTACAGCAGCAGGTTTTTGAAATGTGCAAATACACTGCGTGGTATAACTCTGCTGGGCTGGTGTTGGTGAGCTGAAGCAATCTTGTGACCCTTTTACTCTCATTGTAATCATCAAGTAATGTTTGTTTTGCTCAGTGTGCTTTACGTCGCTGAGTTTGGTTTAAAGCAGCATTAGAGTTGCTATGAAATGTAATATTTGACAGGCATTCAAGGTGTAATAATAACCCTCTGTCACTTGCTACTTTTGTTAATATTAGCAGAGTCACCTGAGAGTATATGAGTCCTCTCATTCAGTAGCACAAAAGTTCTGTGTTTTTCAAGCTTGATCCAACTTTTTCTTTGAAATGCCAGAGCTAATTTAAAAGGTACAGAACTGAATGTTTCGTTATTTTTTTTCTCACTAATATGATGGTCTAAAAGTATTGCCTCTATATTTTGTAATGCTACATTGTTCTCCTCCTATCTCTTTTTAATTAACTGGAAAGTGCAGGAGGAGAATTAATTTTAATTGCTATTTAGATGGATTAATCTTGAGGAACTTTAAAGTCTCTTGCTTTTCTTAGTGTCATTTTCTCTTCAGAATGACAATATTTTAAATATCTTATTATTTCCAGCTTGTGGTTCGGTCGTGATCAGATTCAGTGAAGTAACAGTGTCACAACAACAGACTTAGAGAAAGAGCTTCTCCCATCTCATTGCACTACTGGGTGCTCCAAAACCCTCCTCCATCCCTTCTCCATCATTATCCTTCTCCCAGCTCCAGTGGCTTTCCAGGATTTGGGGTTTGGTTTTGCAGAGGGGCTGAGAGAAGCCTTGGGATGCCCAGCACTAATTAATTTTTAAGCTCAGATTTACAGACCAAACTAAATTGTTTTTCTCACCTCTCCTTCCATGGCCTCTCTTAAATCTTCTTGAGAGAGCTTTAAAATGAAACGTGCTGTGCTCAAAAATAATCCCGGGTCTGTATTGCTTTAAGCAGGCTGGAAATATTCAGCAAACTGGGCAAGTTATGCCTAGTTCTCTCAAAGAAAGTGGGACTTAGGCCTGAGTGTTTCAGCAGACTGGGGTAAAGCCAGACTCCTGTTTTGTCTCTGTGGAGGTTTGGGGTGGAGATCAGGAAAGGCTTTTCCCCAGAGGTGCTGGCACTGCCCAGGCTCCCCAGGAATGGCACTGAGGCTCCAGAGGTCCGGGAGAGCTCGGACACCACTCCAGGGATGCCCAGGGTGGGGCTGCTGGGCTCTGTGCAGGGCAGGAGTTGGGCTGGATGATCCTTGGGAGTCCCTTCCAGCTCCGGATATTCCAGGATTCGATGCCTGGCTCAGAGAGAGGGGAGCCAAAAGCCAGTGCAAGTGTGACTGAGCCTCCTCCTGCCTGTGCCAGGGCGAGCTGTGCTGACCCAAACTCCTTGGGAGCTGCTGCACCCCATGAGCTGACAAATCACATCTCTAATATTTAATGAAAAAGGGGACAATTACAGGTTTCTGTCAGCCGAGCTGAAGACTTGGTGGAGTGTAAGACCAACTCTGAAGTCTATGGCCCCCATTCGCCACCTCATCTATTTTATTTTAACAAAACAACCAGAGCATAAATGTTTATGTTTTCTAAAATCTATCTATTTTCCGTCTGTTTAGATGAATGCTAAAAATATTGTCCCTGAAGATTCCTTCCTGCTCCTTTGATGCTGTCTCAAAGTTAGGAACCCCTTTGCACAAAATCTTCCCTTCCTCCCCTCTGCTGCATTTTCTTTCCAAGAACAGGCAAACAAGCAGCAGGAGCTCAAATTAGGCCACAGCTGTATTTTCCAGAGAAATTATCCTCGTTCCTTTTAAGGACACGAGTGCTCCTCATTAACAAAGAATGGCCTGTTTAAAGGGACAGGGCAGAGCATGAGATGTGTGACAGGGAAACAGGCAAAAAAAAAAAAAGAAGAGGGAGCTTTGTTGAGCATTTTCAGATATGCAAACCATAGAAATGGATTTATGCAAATAGGCTTTTTGTGAATTTTCAGTTTCAAGGGGATGGTACTGAGGTTTTGTTTGAAAAAGTTAGGGTAAATAAGATTATTAGGGGGTTTAAATGTGGTATATAATCAATATTTATATACTTAGCTTTAAGGTAATACTGATTATCACTTGGGAAAGTTCTTAGGAAGGAAAGAGCAGACTGTATCCAAATTATTAGACACTATCTTCATATATTCAAAAATCCTTGATGTTTTAGCATTTAATATTAATTCTAAATAGCAGAAGTGTGACTGCTTCACATGACTGTGCTGGTTGGAAACCTGGTTAAGATGCTCTGGAAGAACAAGATCTTAGAAGAAATTTTTCCTTTAGGTTTTGGTTGCTGGGTAAATCATCTGCCATGGTCAGAGCCTGCTTGTATGATTTCATTTCTCCGGGCTTGTCTTCCTCAGTTCCACAGTTTTTAGCAAGAGACTTTTTCTGGAGTACTGACCAAATACTAAATACTGAGCACAATCTTTGCAACACAAATAACCAACGAGAACTTACAGTTTAACTTTTCTGTGCTTTGTGTAGCAGCACCTTCTTCTTTTCAGTGCCCCCGGCATGACCTAAACCCTTATTTAACAGACCACTGCGGTACCAATATATTGCAACACTAACTCTGAATTCATTTTTTCACCCTGGCTTTAGGGCATCATGATTTGGACAAATGGACTAAGTCTCTCTGCCAGATTCCTGATGGGGTTTCTTCTGCTGTCCACGTTCACCAGCACGGCGGTGCCTGAAGAGATCATTGCAACCAAGAAGGGCAAAGTCAGAGGGACCAGCCTGCAGGTGCTGGGTGGGACAGTCACAGCTTTCCTGGGAATCCCTTACGGGCAGCCCCCTGTGGGGAAGCTGCGCTTCCAGAAGCCAGAACCTCGGGAGAAATGGGCGGAGGTTTGGGACGCCACCAAGCACGCCAGCTCCTGCTTCCAGCCCATAGACACCACTTACCCGGGCTTTGCTGGCTCGGAGATGTGGAACCCAAAAACCAACCTCAGTGAGGACTGTCTGTACCTGAACGTATGGATTCCTTCTCCCAAGCCCAAGAACGCCACTGTCATGGTGTGGATTTATGGTGGTGGCTTCGAGTCAGGGTCCACTTCCCTGCCTGTCTACGATGGGAAGTTTCTGGCCAGGGTGGAAAGAGTGGTTGTGGTTTCCATGAACTACAGGACTGGTGCACTTGGGTTTCTGTCCTTGCCAGGAAACAAGAAAGCTCCTGGAAATGCAGGTTTATTTGATCAAAGGTTGGCACTTCAGTGGGTCCAGGAGAACATAGCAGCCTTTGGAGGCAATCCCAAAAGCGTGACTCTGTTTGGGGAGAGCGCTGGCTCGGCCTCTATCACCTATCACCTCCTTTCTCCTGAAAGCCACCCTTTATTCACCAGGGCCATCCTGCAGAGTGGCTCTGCAAATGCCCCCTGGGCTGCAATGACATCTTCTGAGGCCAGGAGCAGAGCAGTGGCTTTGGCCAAGCAGCTCCAGTGTCCCACCAGCAACGAGTCAGAGCTCATTCTCTGCCTCCAAGACAAGGACCCGAAGGAAATACTGGAAAATGAAATGTTTGTCGTTCCGTACGGTTCTCTTTTACAAATATATTTCTGTCCCAGTGTGGATGGGGATTTTCTGGCGGACATGCCAGAAGTTTTGATAGAAAATGGTCTTTTCAAACAGACCCAGGTGCTGGTGGGTGTTAATAAAGATGAAGGGCTGTCATTTCTGGCCTACGGAGTCCCTGGCCTCGACAAGGATAGCGATGGCTTGATCAATAAAACCCAGTTTGAAGCAGCTTTAACTCTGGCCTTCCCAGGAGCGAGCAAACTTGCGATAGAGTCGATCATCTTCCACTACACGGACTGGGAAAACCTGGGAAAGCCGGAGCACTACCGGGATGCCATCGATGACGTTGTCGGGGACTACAACATCATCTGTCCCCTGGTGGAATTCAGCACCAGCCTCGCCCAGCTGGGCCACCACGTGTTCTTTTATTTCTTCGAGCATCGCTCCTCCAAGCTGCCCTGGCCGGAGTGGATGGGGGTCATGCACGGCTACGAGATCGAGTTTGTGTTCGGGCTGCCCCTGGAGAGGAGAGTGAATTACACCAAAGCTGAGGAGCTCCTGAGCCGCTCTATGATGAGATACTGGGCAACTTTTGCCAAAACTGGGTAAGTTTGCTCTGGAAGTTGGATTGGTTGGTTGGTTGTTGTTTAACCAGAGGAAAAATCTTGACTGTTGCAGTGCTTTGACTGGTATGATGGAAACAGATTCATTGTTCACTTATAGAATTCCTATTTTAGTTCTGAAAAAAGCACTGTTTTAATAAAATAAACTGTTGCTGTATTGTTCCTGTATTGGATAAGCTTAAGGGAACAATGTTTATCCACCCATAAAAGCAAATAGAAAACATTCCTTTGCCAGGGCAGCGGTTGTTCCAAAGGCAGGTAATGGTTTCAAGTGTTAGAAACGAAATATTTCAAACAACAGAAAAGACTTCCAGCAGTAGAAGTGGGAGGCAAAAAGCCCAATTTCCCTGAGGATGTAATTTGCTCAGAACATTCAGGTGTACAGCAGAGAGGTGTGTTTGTTCACACGATGAAGAGGTTGGGGCTTCAGAAAGCCTCTCCTCCCTGCGTGCTGTGAGTACCAGCCCATGACAAATCACTCTCCAGTTCCAATCCACTCATCTTGAAGTGAAATATGGCCCAGCCTGAGCGGGGAGCAAACACCAGAGTTTCATTTGGGTGTTTGGAATGGATTCAGTCCAGCCCCTCTGCAGCTGGAGTCAGGAGAAGGGAGGCAGGCCTTGCTCCTCTCAGCAGGGCTAGGGGCTCTCAATGAGATGCTCAGTTTGAAATGGAAACATTGCAAAGCTGTAACAAAAACAGCCCCCGCCACAACACTCATGTGGGATTAGTCCCAAGCCTGCTGGGAAGGGGAGGTATCTTTTTGCAGAAGTTTATTTTGTGCTCTCTCCTAAGAAAATTATATAGACAAAAATCTGTGCCTTGGAACACACAGCCAAACAGTCAATTCACACTCTAAAAACATTTCTTTAACTTTAATGTTAAAATCCTGCATTAATTCTGTTTCTAAGGTGAACTTTTTGTTTGATTTGTCAAGGATATATAGATTTGTAAAGGCTGAAATCAACATTAGAACAGGACCTAATTAATTTTTTTAATAGATAAGAAACCAGAGGGGACCACTGCACTCATTTAGTCCCCCCAGCCTCGTACATAACACAAAATACAGGCAGGAGTGAAGTGTTCCCACTGATTAAAAATGTTTCCACTGATTAAAAATCCAGAACAAACATTGTTAGGTTGTTTTAAATCTTAATTCTTCTTAAAATGTTACGTTATAAAAGTAAGTGTTTCTAGATTGAATTTGCCAGTTCTAACTCTACATTTTCCAGGTTTTATATTTTGTTTGACAATTTGTAACATTCATTTTATTATTTTTGTTCCATATAGAGGCTGATTATTAAGGATCTATCAAAATAATCCCTGAAGCATTTTTTAATTGCCAAACAAGCAGGCCATGCCCCCTAGACTAGCACTAATGTGCTTTTTCTCAAATAACAACTCTCCACCTTCAAACCTGTGATTCATCCACACCTCGTGGAACTTTCCCTGCCAGAATTAAACACTGCCATCCCCACGGAGCTGTGATTCCAGGTGTCGCCTGTCCCTTCCCGTTCAGGCTGACATTCCCTGTTCATGCACCCGGGGCGAGCGCTCTGTGCTCCGTGGCGTTTCCTTGGGGCTGCCGTTTGCCAAAGGCTCCACCATCCATCCCAAACCCCTGCTCCCCCCCTGCCTGGGCTCTCTCCAGCTCCAGGACACCCCAAACTTGGTGGCTGCCAACCCCCAGCCCTGTGCTTTCCCTTCACCTCCTCCTCCTGCTCATTTTTATCTGCATCCCTTTTTTAACAGATTGACTTATCAATCGGTGTTATTGATTGATTGATTGATTGATTGATTGATTTGTAGGAGGATTCATTACCTTAACAACTGCCATCCCCTTTATATGCTGGAGCTTGTAATATTTCTCTTACCAGAAGAGATGAGCGTATTTAAACTCAGAAAATAACTGTCCCAATAGCTGTACTCATCGCTGCACAGTGCTTTCATACAGCTTTAATGATTGTAAAATTGAATCTAAAATTAAATCCACGAGCTCATCCTGCCTCCCTCTCTGCTCAGAGCCTGAGCACTCTGTGTGAGTTTGGTGGGGAGGGCTGTGATGCAGAGCAAAGCTTTCAGTGGGGTTCACAGAATGGAGCTGATCTCTGAGGTTGATTTATCAACGCCAAAAATGCATCTGATAGATTCCCAGGGGGAATTCTGATGCTGGGAAAGGTTTGGGAACCCTTCCTGCACCATGAAGATGTGCTGTGACACTGTTCTTTGGGGCTGGTGCCATCAGGCCCTTGCTGGAGATCAAACTGAGTGCAAAGTTCCTTATTGCACCCTGCAGCTCCCCATCCTGCCCTAAAGGAGCCTCCAGCCAGGACCTCCCGCCAGAGACAGCCCATCCTGCCATCAAACAGAACAATTTCTTAGTGGAAAAGGAGAAATTCAGATCTATATTTGATTTTGCAGGGTGATATTTACATTTCTTTGAACTATTGGCTTCCTTTGGATTATATATTTATTTATTTTTCATGTATATAGTTTTTATGTATATATATATAAAAATCTCAATAACCTGCTCAGCAAAACACTGTTCCTGACACTGCAGCTCCTAAAATTAGACAACATAAGGTGCATTCAGGTTTAAGTTTGTGGAAGACAGTCCTGTCACCTACTCTGATCATCATTCACACCTTAAGTAGATTACCCCACAGACTGAATTTCAAGTGGTTTCCACAGCAAACGGGAAATAATCCCTCCCTCTGCTCCCAGCACGAGGATCCAAACCATCACTATTGGGAAAAACAATAAAACCCAGCAATTTCTATGTTAGCAGAATATCAGATCAGGATTTACCCTTTGCTCATTATTCAGATCAGAGACACCTAAAGCTCTGTATCCCAATATTCCGAGTGTTCAAAGAGTAGAGAAGTAATAAAAATTCCTAATAATTCCAAGATTAATAAGCTATCCTTTTTTTTTTTTCCCAGCACATTTGAGCACAGCAAACATTTATAAGGAGCTGGGGAAGCCCTGTTTTGACATAATGTTTATAGGAAACTCTGGCATGATCAAAGGGCAAACCTCTGAGGGGAAAATTACCATTGATGTCTCCAGCAGATGAAGAGAAAAATCAAGAAAAAATGAGAAATATTGTACAGCACATTTTTTAGTGAGGGTGTTTGACCTAATATTCTAATGTGCTGAAGTACAAATGCACAAGGGAGGGGAGAGCAGCCTGCAGAGGAAAGGAGATGAAGGAGAGTCAATAAAACTGGAAGAAATTTTGTTTTTCCTGGTGTTTTCTGGCTGGGAGGGACTGAGAGGTGCTAGAGCTGCTTCTCATGAGAGGCATTCAAGCCCAAACTTTGGCCTTAATGATCTCTAGGTTTTATTATCATGTGATGAATAAAAATACTGATAGGAAAATTAAAAATATGCACTTAGAAGCAGTTCCTGTTTCTGTCATGGTTTAACCCCAGCCAGCAACTAAACCCCACAAAACTGCTGCCCTCTTCTCCCACAGAGGGATGAGAGAGAGAACTGGAGGGATAAAAGCAAAAAAAAATTGTGAGAAATCCTTCATGTCATGTAAAGACAAAAAAAAAATAATGTTATGGACAGAAAGTGACTCCTTCAAAGCATCCCAAGAGTGTGAAATCCCTGATTTCTGCATTTCTCAGTCACTAGAAGAACACTGTCAGCCAGCCCAGGGCTTTCCCAGCTCACCTCCATCCCCAGCAGGAGTGGATGCAGTCTTCCAAATCTCTGGGCACTCCTATTTCACATCCTGGCTAAAAACAGGCATCAGTGACTACTGGCTATTTTTCCTGGAAAATGACAGGTATTTCTGGTTGTGAATATAAGCAGGGAATGGAAGTGTCGAGGATTCAGTGGGAGACAGGAGCACAGGTTTCTCCTGTGAGCCTTGGAGTTGGTGCTGCTGCTGGACTCCAAAATTTCTCTTCTGGACCCCAGGGAATGGTGTCATTTTTAGGAATCAGCCATATATTTACACAGACTGTGAAGATCCTGCTCAAAAAGTCTTTTTTCAGGACTGAATTTTGGTATCAAGTAAGTTTGACCAAACATCCCAGCCATTCCAAGTGCTATTGAGATATTCCATAAAATACTTCTATTTTTCATACATTTGAGCCTTGAAAGAGCAACATTTTCATCATATCCTGAAAAATCCTTGTACCAACAAGAGAAGAAAGGGACTTATCACTCCTGCTGTCTGAATAAGTCAAGCCTAATAAAATATTTGGGTTGTAAGAAAGAACAGATTCCAAAATTGAAGTCCTTGATTTAACACTTTGAGGTTAAATTCCTCCCTTCACCTTGACCTGGGGTCTCCTCAGCTTATTCTTGCATTTAAGAGTATTGGCAGCTGAATATCAATTCATGGCCTCAAAATCATTTGATAAAATACCAGATATTATCACAGTTAGGCAAAGAGAGATGGGCAGATTGGATTCAGCAGGAAACCGTAGTGTGGTGTCATAAAAAGTGCTGGATCAGGCCTGGTGTGATTATGTTTGTGTGGAAATAACATTAATTTTAACAACACTGTTAATTTTCACTGGCCTCCTCCTAAATTCTTCCCAGCTCCCGTGAAAAAAGTATCAATCTCTCTTTTAAAATATTTTTAAAGTGCCCTTTTCTGCCATGCTTTTGGTATTCTGAAAGCAGACAGGTGACACCAACAGGGGCTACAAATCCCAAACCCCAGGATGCTCTGCCAGCTCTGGGAAGGGGAAATTTTATTTATCCTGAAAAACTAGATGGGATCCCAAATCCGTGGGTGCCTTTTCCATTCTTTTATCCACTGGATTTGGTAACTGTGTTCTTTAGTCATGAGAGATGCAAAGCGACAAGAGGCAGACAAATCAGACGAGCTGAAAACTCAAGCAAGAACATAACGGAGCGCACGAAGATAATATTTTTTAGGGCTTTGTGAAAAATGTTTTGGATAAAAGGAAACGGGCAAAACTTGTCTCCCTGCCAGTTTTACAACTGCTGAAACAAATCTTTGCAGCTTTTTCTATAAAGTGAAGCCTTTGAAATATTTCCTCCTATGTTTTAGGGGAATTTGTGAGGCTTTGATTGTCCCACTAAAGCTGTGAAGCACTTTGTCTGGTTATTATTGCCTTTCCCTGATGTTCTGCTGGTAGACACATAATAAATTTCAGTGCTTTTGTTACCAACTTATCACAACCTGTTTATAGAGAGTAGTTTCAGAGCAGTGAGAACAAAACCAACAGCCTCATATAGAGTCCAGGCACCACTTGAACTGGGGACCTATATACTCTGGGTGTGGGAGGGACGGAATATACCAGGAAAAAATAAAAATAAAAAACTCCAACCACTTTTAATTTCCTTATCCTTCAGGAAGTTGGAAGTTTTATGTTCCTCTGAGCCATTTCAAGGGAAGAAATTTACTGTGGGCTGTATTTCTGCCAGAGATTTGCTCGTCTTCACAGGGATAGAGGAAAGTTTTTGGGTTGGAGTCACTTTGATGCTCACAGGGTCTTCAAACACTCCAGAGCCAGAGCTCAGGGTGACCAAGAGGAGCCTTTCCCTGAGGCTGCTGCTCCTGAGATCTCACACCCTTTCAGAAAAATTAAGTTTTCATCTTAAGAAGTGATTTTTCCAGATCAGGTCAAGAATCCAGAGGAAAAGATTTCTGGATTAAGAAAAAAAAGGAGTATGAACAAAGCAGGAGAGAGATTCCCAAAAATACAAAAATTTATGTGGAAAGTCTTTCTTCTCCATGAATCAAAGCCTTCATTTTGACCCAAAAGGACACATTTTCTCTTCCATTCACTGTTTTTCATGGGAGTAATTTCTGAGCCAGGCAAAGAAATTAGAGTCATGAAAAAGAAAGGGAAAAAAAAGTTTAATTGTAAAGAAAATTTACTCCTATTTTTCCACCTTCAGTTTTGAGTTCTTAAAAGTGACTCATCATCTTTACCAGAGTTTCCATCCATTGTTATATTCAGAAACAGCAATGGAAAAGCTTTTTTAGCAAACTAATAGGAAAGAGTGGATAATGGAAAATATCAGTAAGCAGAGACTCACCTTGGCAGGCATTTCTCTCCCTCTCCAGCTTGCAAGCTGACAAGCTGTCACTGAATTTTAAAACTGAAAACAGGAGTATTTGATTCAGACGTCTTTTGAAAACAAGTCTGGGATACAATTTGTTGAGATTGGTTTAATTTGATTACAAATATTGCAAAATACAATTCCTCATTCCTTTCCATATGTGCAGCAAAATCAATTCTGTCCGCACGGATTTCACTGCCTCCAGTGGATGAGTCAAAGCATTGTTTTCAAACAGGAGATGAGAACATCTATTAAGGAAATGTCCAAATATTGTGGGAGTCTTTGAGTGAGAATAAAACTGAAACCTAGAGTGGAAATGCAGGGGATTGCCTGGAAGGGAGCCCTGGCCCTGCTTTGTGGAGCAGGGTGAGCTCGAATTCCCTTGTCAAAGGCTGGGGGCTCAAAGCCATCAGTGGTGATTCACCAGGGGCTGAGCAAGGTGAACCCCTGAGCCGAGGGAGAGCCCTGGAGAGTGTCTGGAGAAAGGAATGGAGCTGGGAAGGGGCTCAGCCTGGAGCAAAGGAGGATCAGGGGGAATTTCTGGCTCTGCACAGCTCCTGCCAGGAGGGGCAGTGGGGTGGGGTCAGGCTCTGCTCCCAGGGAACAGGGACAAGTGGAAATGGCCTCAAGTTGCACCACGGGAGGGTTAAATTGGATATTAGGAAAAAATTTCTCATGGAAAAGGATGTCCTGCCCTGGTAGAATCTGCCCAGGACTGGTGCAGTCCCCGTCCCTTGAGGGGTTTAAAATCTGCATGGATGTGGCACTTGGGGACATGGGACAGTGGTGGCCTTGGCAGGGCTGGGTCAGCAGTTGGACTTAAAGATCCTGGAGGTCTTTTCCAACCTATTTCAGTAATTCTATGGATCCAAATCTTGGATGTGGCTCTGCCTTTCCTCATGACCGAGACAGGTTGAAGAGCCTGTGCTGGACAGTGTTTCCTGCTGTCCCAAGGGCCTGGCAGAGTCCACACAGACACATTCTGGGGAAAGGAGAGGCAGGAAGGGAAATAAACATTTCAAGAGTGAAATAAAACTATGGTGTGATTGTGACTTCGAATTTGGGAGTAAGAAGCCTGGGTGGAAATAATTTAGTGTTTGGTGGGAAGTAAGGAAAATGGAAAAGCAAGAGAGGGAAAAGCAAATGCTGCAAGACATCAGGCGGCCAAGAAATGCACAAAGAAGGAAGAACAAAAAAGAGATTGAAATATGAAAGCAGAAAATGTCTGAAAGGCTTGCAAATGATTTTTTGAGGGGGAGAACAAATCTATTAACAGAGAAATGAAGGAAGGGCACACATGGACTTGTGAGTTGTATCTGAGGCAGGCTCACGTATAAAGCCAGGCACTCCTGAGAGAATGTATTTTACAGGCCTGTAAACACATGGCTCCAAACAGCACTGAGAACTTCTAATCAATGTTCACCCACTAATTAATCCCCTTTTCAAGGGCCACTCTTTTCTGTGCTGCTCTTCTGCAGCTCAGTCCTTGTTTCATCATCAGGAGGCAGAAATGGAAGTTGGAAGGGTCTGCAAACCCCATTTTTCCAGGTGTTCTGGAGCACTAATCTGAAGCGATGCTGAGAAGTTTCGAGGGAGGAATGGGAACCTTTCAGTGCACATTTTAATTTACTCCCCAACGCCAGAGATTGGCTGTTCCAGGGAAGTGGCAAAGGCGAGAGGAGAGGAAATGAGGAGCAGCAGAGGTTACCTAACACCACCTTTTTGAAGGGAGCTCAGTTTGGTTTAATTCTGTTTTCAATCAGCTGCAAGGGAAGGCAGTGGTTGGGAAATGTAGTTAGAAATTCAGTGTTGGGATTTGGGAGATTCTGTCCCCAAGAATATAAAGCTGTGTTGGTAGAAATTGGGCATTTTGTGCTCACAGTTGGTGATTTTGCACAATTCTGTGAGAATATAAAATTGAAAGCTGCCATTCTCTGCTTTCCCAGGCACTTCTGGCCACCATCTGTGTCCTCTACCTTTCCTTGCAGGAACATAAGGGAACTTCTTAATTTCATAATATACAAACCCTAAAGAGCATTACCTCAAATTTACGCCTGAGAGATCCTCTTCCTTCTGGAACAGCTGCTTAAATACAGTGATTTTTTTAAATTCTAACAAAGTTTTTCATTTCAATGAACTTTTAAATATGTTCCTCTCATGGGTTTTATTCATGGTGCAACCTCCAATGGAATTTTCTGTAGGACTGGAAATGCTCAGAGGTTTAAAAGTTGTTTTTTTCTTAGTAATAAAATAGCCTTCATACCATCATTTCCACAAAACCCTCTCGATTTTGAAAAGAGAAGAACTTATAGAGGTTCTTCCTTTCTTTTCATATTGTTTCTTCTAAAGACCAACCCTTCCATGGCTCCCAGTCCACCTGCTGATGTTTGGAGATCTCCCTCGTGCTGCAGTTCGAAACAGCCTCAGAAGAAGTTACAAGAATGTAATGCAAATTCAAATTTCTTTATCAAAGCAATTAGTATGTAACTGTTACTTGTAAATGTCAAACCTACAATGAACTTATACATGAAAAAATATTACTATTATCACTATTATTACTATCATTAATATTATTACTATCACTATTACTATTTATTACTATTATTACTATTACCATTACTACTACTATTAGTACTATTATTATTATTATTATTAAATATTTGGGGAGGGGGTTGAGAGCACTCTATCTTCTTGTTTACATTTCCCAGCATGAACCTGCAGTGCTTCTGTTTCTGATGAAGCAGTAACACAAATTCCCCCTCCTGAAAACTACCCAATAGTTTCATTTTTAGGAGTGCTCAATTTGGCCTTGATTACATGGTCGTGAAAGTTTGTGACTCATGCACTTCCTCCCACTCACAGAAATAAAACAGTAGTAGAAAATATAAAGAAAAATGCCGGTGTGATGAAATCCATCAGGACACAATGAATCCAGAGGGTTTTGGTTGGTACAGGGCTCTGTGGAGCATCCATCCTGAAAATAAATCATGATTAGGGCAATTTCCATTGAAAACAAGTCTCAAATATCATATCCTGGCGTCGTATCAACTACACAGTCTCAATTGCAAATTTAGTCTCTAGAGATAAGAAAAGCACTGAACACATTTACCCAACAATTTCTGAGTGCCTGGGATGAACTTTATTAATGGCAGAGAAAGGAAGGAATGGAACCAGCAATAATATCCATGAGCACAGTATTTACTCTTTCTCACAACCAGCTGGGCTGACAAATTTTACCAAAGACAATGGGAATTTAAAACACAGTATTAATAGTTTTATGGCTATAAAAACATTTTTCTCTCCTTTCAAGCCCTCCCTTTTGTTTCTGGTTAAGTCCTGGTTTGTTCCAGGGAGTAATTCTGGGTAAGGAATTGTGTAAGGTTGTGTTTTCCCCGGTCATGAGGAGGAAGAGGGGTTGCAGAGGAGATAAAACAGCCTCAGAAGATGACTAAAAGGGCAAGTGCCACGTGCCTTCCTGTCTACTTATTCTTTTACTTACTGTTCTGGAAGGTACTTCCTCCTTCAAGGTCTCAGGACCTTCTTCCATTTCCAAATATCCCTCTTCAACCTCTACAAGTTAAGACTAAAAGCCATAGTTCCATTTGAGTTCTTCCTGCAGCCAAGACTGTTAAGAAATAACAGCTTTGAAAAGTGGCCCTTGAAAGCTGAAATTGATACCATACAAAAGGGCAGAAGGCCCTTACAAAAAATACTTTACAGGAACATTGGGGAAAAAAGGTAAAATTGTTCCTTCAGCATAAAGAAGGACTAAGCTGCAGTGTTTCCTCTCTCATGTCTATCCAAAAGCGATGTAAATATGAAATGTGAATATTCACACCAGAGCCTGAGTCCTGGAGAAGGTGTGAAACCATCCCTGTGACTCTTACCCAGAGCAATGGGGCAGTTCCAGACCACTTGTGATAAAATCCCATCTCACCCCTGCTCTGTGTGGAGCTTGGGGTCCCTGAAGCAGCCCCAAACTCAGCTGGAACATTTCAGAGCGCAGGAGAGCCAGGTGCAGCTCGGCCCAGAGGGTCAGAAATGCAGGCAGGGGTTGAAGGGCTCCTTAGCTCTGCCTCAAACTCATTATTTCTCCTGACACCAAAGCAGGCTCCTGTCCAGGAGGCAGGGGCTGGAATCACCCAGCTCCTAAATGCTCAGCAAAGAGCTGAGGCAGAACATCCTGCACCCAAATGTCTCAAATGCTCCATTATTTATGGCCAATACTTTGGGGCCTGCCTTGAATACAGCAGGAATTTGTGACGTGCACGAGCAAGAATTGTTTGAACTCAGTGGGTGCTCCACGAGGCTCTCAAAAAAC
Organism: Anthoscopus minutus; assembly: GCA_013399455.1. Taxonomy (NCBI): domain Eukaryota; kingdom Metazoa; phylum Chordata; class Aves; order Passeriformes; family Paridae; genus Anthoscopus; species Anthoscopus minutus. Next base: position 61,201 of record VWYI01042548.1, on the reverse strand, counting down.
TTAATAACAAATAGCACAAATAACACCAAAAATGAAAGGAATAACAGCTTGTTGTTTCATTTCCTGAAACTGATACTGGTCATAATAGCACATCCCACGATAATTTATAGTTAAAGGCATTTAAACAGGCAGCTGCTGTGTCCAGGCTGGAATCTGGAAGGAATATCCTGAGCTTTATTTAGCCTGTGAAGGTGTAAGAAAGCCTGGCTGCGAAGGTTCTTCTCCAGTTTCTCTCAGTTAAGGACTCTGCCAGCTGGATCCTGCTGCTTTCTTCAGGGATCAGCAGAAGGAATAATATTTACCCAGGCTAGAACTTGCAGAGCAGTTTCCCCTCGCTCTGGCTCAGGGACACTTCACAGTCACTGGATTATGGACTCGTGTGTGTGATCTGGGAGTGAGAACTGAGCACAGCAGGGTATAATGAACTTCCCAGAACCAGCTGATTAAAAAGGGAGTTTGAAGGGTTTGAGTCTGCACGTCCCTTGGTCTTGTAGCACTCATCAGAGGAGCCCTTTCTTTCCTTGCTGTGGGAATCTCAATAAGGCTCAAATGCCACAGAATCAGGAATTTTGCATCTTATTAAGGAATAATGATATGAGAATGGTTTTTTAAAAATTTCAATTCTATGATAATTTAGATCAGTTCTATGAAAAACGTTTAATTGCTTATATTTCCTGAAACCAGTCACTATTTTCTCACATCCATGGTGCCATCCAAGTTATTCCCCTGGGGACCACACCAGCACCCCAAACTGAGATTAACCTTGAAGCCAGTGTGCTGCAATGGGAAAATGAGCATGGGTATAAATATCACCTGTCCTGGCCTTCAGGACTCACGTGAGACATCTGGCTGTGCTGGCCTGACCAGTGCCACAAACACTTCTGTCCCTCCAGAGGGGCTGGGCCAGCTCAGGAGCAGCTCCTCATCAGCATTCCTGCTAATTAGGAGTGTCCTGTGAGTGGGAAAGAGGAAAAAAATCATGTTTTCTTCCAAAATGTGAGGGGGGGGAAAAAAAAAGGAAAGGTTTTTCATCTGTTTTGTTCAGTCCTTTAAGATCAGCCAGACGTGCAGAAGCAGCCCTCAGTCCCAGAGATACCCTTGGGGTGAAAATTTTAGATTGTGTTTGATGCACAAATTTTAGGTTGTGTTTTAGGTCTTGTTTGATGTTGAGCTGATGGTTTCCATAATTGTCAGAGGCTCTGCCCTGCAGGAAATCTGCCAGAGCTGGGGTTATTGCTGCTGTTGCATTCCCTCCAAGGCCATTCCCCCTCCAGCTTTTCTTGTGCCCATGGGAACGCTCCATGAAATGCCATCCCATGGAACCCAGCTGATTGTCAGTGCTGCCCAGCAGCCACCAGCCATCACAAAAGCCAATAAAAGGGATTCACACTCCCTCTCTCCTGCCTTTGAAGCAGCTTTTGAAAGAAAAGGGGCCAAAGTGGGAGCAAGCATCAGCAGCTCCAGCCAGGGTGAAGCCAACCCACTCACACTGAGCGGGACAGGGCTCCCTTGGATTTCCACTCCTCCTGCACAGGGGAAGCAGAGGGTGCAGCAGAATTATCATTAATTTTCGTTCATCCCAGTGGGCACTGAGATGTGGGATTGTTTTTCTTGTCCCCTGGAGGAACACACGAAGTTGGGCACAAAGAGAGCAGCTGGACAGGAACGTGGGGAAAGCTTGGGCCAGACTAAGCTAGACTGCAGGACACTTGTTTTACAAAGGTGAATCCCAAAGCACTCTGAACATGATTTCAGGAGGGTTAGCAGAGAATATTTTCCATTCAGGACTTCTTCAAAATACAACTGAACACTACAAAATAATAACCTTGGTGGTAAAGGTGGAATTCACTCTATGAGTTTTCACTCTGCTATTCAGAGCTTGCTCAGAAAAATAAAGGGAATATTTTCCAGGTACTTTATATCCTGAATGTTTACCAAAACCAGTCAGATGATGAATTACATTTTTTTGTGTGTGTCTGTATGATAAACCATTTGTAAAGGTAATGCAGTGTGAATATTAATAAAAATGCAGTATTGTTTCTCAGGCTATATTGATCATATTAATGAGAATGGTAATGTATGTATGTTTATTATGATTAACAGAGCTCTGCTCATGTTGCACTTTCCATTTGAATGAAATTAACTTTCTCTTTCTAAAATTGCTGAAGATGAATATTAAATACAGAGAAATGATTGGTTAATAAGCTCTTCCAAAACCCTCTTCACGCCTATATCCAATTTAGTCCACTTGCTATAAATTAATCTTGAAAACTAAAAGTTATTGGCAATTGTGGATGGAAAAACCCAAAGGAGGGAAGAACCTGATCTAAGTAACAACAAGTACAACCAAGAAACTTCCACTTAAAGGCATACCTTAACAAAACAATTTACTATAAATGAGCTGCTGTGCCACTACCAGAGTAGAGAGAATCCAGCCCATAATTTCAGGGCACATGCAAAGAAAAAACATAGCTGCAGGAATGAGACAAATCCTGTTTACACCAGAGTTTAAACGCAGGTGGTTTGAGTTTGTTTTTTGTTTGGTGTGTTTTGTTTGGTTTTGTTTCATTTTTCTGCCTTGCATTTCTTTTCTGGGAGCAATTCAGAGAATTGTATTTCTTCATTGCCTTAAGACTTGCTCCTGCAAATGGTAAAAAGGGTAGGAAAGGAAAAGATTCTTTCTAAGATCTTCACTGAAGCTCATATTCCTGGTCTAACTGAGGATGTCCCCGCCCATTTCAGGAGGTTGGATCTTTCAAGATCCCTTCCAAGCTATTTGATGATTTTCTCCAAACAAAATTCAGGCCTTCTCTGAATAAGTCCTGTCCAAGAAAGGTGTTTTGACAAGATAAAACCACACAATGGAGGCCTGTCCTGAAGATGCACAGCCCAAACCCTTTTCAGGACACACCATCAGTCCCCAATGCCAGCACTGAAGTGGCAAAACTGGAATTACTGAAGCAGAGATGATTAAGCAGTACCAGAAGATGAAAGAGCAGAGGTTTAAGGAATTGATAAAAGATGATAGAATGGAGGTTTCCATTCTAAAATGGGACTTTTGTTTTTTTCAAGTTTCTGTAATTGATCACCAAAGATTGTCCATCCAAACCTAAAGTTTGCAGGGAATTGGATTCCTGTCTGCTCACTGAAGATATCCCTACCACACTTTCACTGCTCTGCATGAATATTATTAGACTCTGAATTTGGTGCAAAGAACAGGGAATTTTCCAGCCTATTCTGGGCACTGCAATTCTCATCATGAAGTTATTAGTAAGAAGGACTGAACAGTAATTGTGAGGGAACAACAAGGTTATAATCATAACTTGTTCCAAATTATACTCCTGTGATCTCCCTTTTGCTCTGACTGGGAGCTGCTTTTTAGCTTGGGAAATTTTCAATAATGAAGCCAAGAAGGAAATTACTGGGCATTTCTTTGAACAGTAAACTTCCTAGAAATGCAGAGATTGTCATAATCAGCAGGTTCATGGGCTTCAAAGTGCTGTGCTCACCTGACAGTTCTTTCAATCATTTTTCAGTAAAATACATCTGTAGCCATCGAGGCATTGTGTAATCCCCCCACACACCTGTAAATTATAATGTGGGATGTCATGATTTATTTCATAGCATAAAAGCTGTTAAATGAATACTGACAGCATCATTAGCATCCTGATCTTGAGCTGAAGAGCAAGTCAGCTCTGCTTAAGTCATCATTCTCAGGAGTCACAAATAAATGTGCACTTTAAAAAAGTGCCATGGGTTAATCAGAGCTGAATTAGTCAAGAAAAATCGGTGAAGAAAGGAGCAGTTCAGGAAATGACAGCCTGAAGCTCTTATTCCAGCACTGGCTCTTGAAGCAGCCAATGCCAAGGACTGCAGAACACAAAAACGTGGGCTTAAAACTTGATTAATTCGGAATTAACATCGATATTGCTTCAGCATCCTCTGCTCTGATCACTCCCACTCACACCTCCTGCCTTGTTCCCTCTCTTGGGAAGCAGAATCCAAATGGGCTCCACTCCCTGGACTCCTCTTTGCCTTCTGCCTTCCAGGAAGAGTCCTGCTGAAAAGTAAAGTAGAGAGAACCAAACGAGCTCAGCTCAGAGCTAATTTATCCCACCAAGAATCATCAATTACTGTTGCTCTGCTCTAAATCCCAGATTCCTTGATATCAGCTTCTAAGAAAGAAAATGGCTCCTTGTGCTTGCACTGATATAAAATGTTTAATTTCTATTCTTAACCTCTTCTGGTGATCTGTGACTGTTTGAAATACAAATCTAATTATTTTCCTAAAATTCATGCTCTGTTTTTTCTCTAATGTGAAACTGCCCATTTTGTCGTTCTCCTACACATTTAAACAATTTTTTCCCCTCATGCAGATACTGCCATTCCTGGAGGTGAAATCTGCATGCCTGTCCTTAGAGCCTTATGAATTCTGTTGTATTATAAATATTTATCACAACTCTTTTAATACCAACAGCTGTGCTGCTTCCACATGCAGAGCAGTTTTATAAAGGGTCAGGTCCTCTGTACCTCTTCCCGGTTTCCACAAGATTTGTTTCCCATTTGGCTCTCCACTAACAGGACTCAGCACACTTCCAGGATGAATTCCTTAATGAGGAATAATTGTTCTCTCTCCCAACACAGATCTTACCCCATTTCAGACATGATTTCCACCTTTACTTGCATGTTCATCCCAGTCATTTATTCCAAGCTCTTTGTCCATCTAAAGGGATCAAAGGCAATCAAACTAAAACACAAACCACTCAGCCTCCCAGACTGGCAGGCTGGTTAGTTCTAGAGTCATCCCCAATAACTCCCAGCTTCTGTGAGAATCTCCAGATTCAAAAACTTGTTTGAATATCATCTTTTATTAAGTTTTCCCCTTTGATGAACCCAGAACACCCCAAATGAGGTAATGAAAAATGAGGGTAAATGAAATTTTTTCTTCAAATGAGAGTAAATTAAATTTATCTGGCTTTTTTCTCCTGTTACTTCCAAAAGGACACATCAGCCATTCCAAACAAACACACTTAAGCTGAACAACCATTAAATAAACCCAAATGATGCTTTATTGTGCTCTGAGCTGGTTTCTCCTTCTAAATGAAGCCTTCCTTTTCTCATTCAGAGCTCCAAACGGGACCCTGACTAACGGAATAAGGTGGCCAGTCTTCACAAGCACTGACCAAAAATATTTGACACTGAACACCAACACCTCCGAGGTACTGACAAAACTACGAGCTCAGCAGTGCCGGTTCTGGAAACACTTTTTCCCCAAAGTCGTGGAAATGACAGGTAACAAGTCTTTTATAGATGCTTTCACATAAAACTTTCATGCAAGGACCATTTGCTGGATGTCCCTGGGTTCTGATCTTTACATTCCTGTTTGTAACTGAGACGTTCAGCTGGGTAAAACTGAATTGGTGCTGGGTAAAACTGAATTGGTGCTGGGTAAAACTGTCCTGGCTGTGTGGAGGCTGGACCCCAGAACGTGCCCTGTGCCTCTGGCTTTGGGGTCCCCACCCTATTTTGTGCCGGGACGAAACCTGGGGTCACACCAAGGGCCAGGACCTTGTGACAGGGAATTCTTCCATGCCAAAATTCAGATGCAGCCACAGTGTGAGACACTGAGCACTGAAACCTCTGTTCTTTGGCACCCCCTGAAAGACACTTGGTGCCACCAGGGTTTCTGGGTGCTGGGGAGAGCAGGAAAATCAGCGCTAAAGGAGAGTTTGCACTGGGAATTCTCAAGGTTTCGATGCTCTGTAAAAACCGTGGGACGTTACAGGATGTTTTATTTGGCTTATATTACCTATTATTTATGGGATTCTATTTTATGCCACTGATCTCCTGAGGATATGAAGTGCACTGCCCCTGCCAAGAGGGGATTCTGGTTTCCAGCTCACGTGAGAGCCCTCTGCTTTATTTCTGGAGTGTCATTGCTGACAGCCCAGAGGTGCAGGATTTGCCTAAAACAGAAACTGATTTGTGCCTGGCCATGAATACAATGGATTTATGAGGTTTCACTGCCAAAAAAAGTGTAATTGTTTGAAACTTTAAGGTCAGTTGAACACAGAAGACCCAAATTTTTCTAAAAGTGATGGCACTGTTTTACCAAAGCCTCTGTTCTCTGGATTTCAAAAGGAATTGATTTTATAAAGTGATTTTACAGCTCTGGAATCACACTCTGAAGCTTGACTGAGGGAGAGTCTCATTTCAAAAATGAGATACACTTTTAAGATGTTAATTATTAATTTAAAATCTTTCTGTAAGACTCAGTTTGAATGCACATCTTAAAAAATACGTAAGCCTTAAAAATATGTAAACTGTCATGGTGCACAGATGATTCCTTCTGAAATAATTTATTCCTTCCTCATTTGAGTCTGTGACTGTATTATGGCTTAACTTTTATCCCCTCTCAATTCAACAGATGTTTTTCAATTAAATCAAGAGACTCAAAATCAGTAGGTAAAATGAATAATTTATGAAGCCTACTGTGTGATTTTAAAATCACAGCGTTCCCAATTACGGGTGGATTTCGGGGAGGTTTCAAAGATTCTGACAACTTTGTGCTGAGCCAGGAGAACTGAACTCTTTTACATATTCCTTTATCCTGGCTGGGAAACCCTAGGGAAAAACGTGGATCCTACAAATGGGCTGAGCTTAGCCAAGTCGGTGTGGAGGTGGAGGGAGCAGATCGCCAGGACTCGACATGTCCTGGAGGAGAGGAGAGGAGAGGAGAGGAGAGGAGAGCTGCTCTGCCTGCTCCCGTGGGCTGAGGGATGATGAGGCAACACTCAGGATGTGCCAGCAGACATAAATGCATCGCTGTGCCACATTGGGTAATTCGCAACATCAATTTACATAATTTAATTAACAGAAACCCGCGAGTGTATTCTTAGCAAAAAGAGAAGAATCGTCGTGTCTGGACCCAAATATAGAACTGAGGCAGGGATGCTGTCAACAAGTGGCACTGCCTTGTCTTGTATCATCTGTCAGCCCTTAAAACATTGCAATAATAAAACCAGAGTATTTCCGTTATGTCCCCCATACAATATTATCCAATTCTGACAGAGAACCCTTTGAAATCCTGTGTACAAGCCTGATGTAATAGCTTATATTGCCATAATTCTCTTCACTGAAATATTTTTTTTTAATTTTCACTCTCCTTTGATGGCCAAAGGACAGTGCACACCATTAATGCAGAGATTTCCTCTTGTTCTGAGGGTCTCTCGTTTCTATTACTCCTTTCACTGAAATGTCCTCAGGAAGAGAAGGTTGCTTTAACATAAGGTGATATAAGATGACAGGGAACAAGTAAGGAATTTTTATGTTCTCATTGTTACGAGTTCACGTAGGGTTCAGATAGACAAAGTAGAATTCTGTCAGGTGGAACCCAAAGAGGATAATCAAAACAATTTATTTTGCAGAAATTACAATTTTTCAGCATCAAATGATCAGGACTTGCCAGGGATGTGCTTGGTAACCCCTTGCTTAATTCCTGACCCTCTCCAAGCCCAAGCCTTGCCACCCACTGAGGGATTTTAAAGCCTTTAAAGGCCAACTCCAAATGTGTCCTGGATCTGAACCAGCCTGTTCCCATCATAGGCTGGGTGAGACAAGTTCCCTGAGGCAGTTAAATATATGAGAAATATATATCTTTACTGTTAGATAATTCACATTTTCCTCAAGCAATCATAACAGATATTTTTTAAAAAAATAAATGATGGTTGTGGGGTAGGAAAATAATGAGGAAAACATAAGGCTCTCAGAAGTGACCCAAGAGTAACAGCCACATACAAAATATGGCCCCGACACCTCCAGAGTAATTTGTATGATTTTGGGAGGTTTCTCAATGTCTTCTCCTGGAGTTCCAATGCACAAACCCATCGATAAAGACACAAGTCAGAACCTGCATTTTTGCATTCAGCTTAACAGCAAACACCGGGCAAGCAGACCTGGGCTCTCAATTCCAAGCAAACACAATTCCTGCACGGATTTGAACCCAATTTCCAAGGCCCTGGGCACAGCCAGCCCAGCCCAGGACAAGCAGGGAGGGCTCAGCATTCCCCACCTCATTTTGGAACCAGAAGGGTTTCTGCTGAGAGCATTGCACTGGGGGGACAGTGAGCACTGAGTGACTTTTAAGCAGCTTTTAGAGCAATCATGTGTTAATTATAAAAGCATCTGTGTTCGACTTTACCTCCTCAACACAACCTTTAATGCATCTAAAGCCCTTCCTATTTATATGAGCCCGTTTCCTCTTGATTGTAGAACGCTGCAGGCAGCCAAACTTTCCATTTACTCTTCCATCACTATTTCAGTGTGCCTCATACATATTTTTCTATTTTATTTGATATTACTGCGTCGTGTATCATCTATGAAGAAATCAAGCTTGGTCATATAAATATGTTACTTTTTAAAACCAACCCAGAAAGCATTTTTTTTTATGTGGAGGCAGAGAAATGCTCAGCCTCTTGACCAAGGAGGAACAAAAATTACTGGGTTTGCTGTGATCCTCCAACCAGTATCTGGATTTTACACAGATAAATTCTCAGGGTGGCAAGAACATTAAAAATTTGACTTAGAAAATTCACCATCAGAATTCGATTAAATTTCCACAGAGTTGGATACATGAAGAAATGTGAATTAACCACAAGTAACCTCACCAATACTGCCACACTCCCCAACAAAGGCTTTACTCACTGCACCTATGAGCAGTAAGTTTCTGTATCTAAACCATCTGATTCCTTTCCAACATTGCATTCCATGCCATTGGAAAGATAACAGCCCTTAGAATAATTCATCTCCCAGAGAGCCCTGCTGACTTCTGGAAGAACGAAAAAAAAAAAATCAAAGAAAGGATTTTGTAGTCCTTAAAAACACACGTGAAAATGAATATAATGCTGTGGTGAACAAAGCTTTGGTATCCAGAGGGTGTGATTAAAGAATATTCAATATAGATATTATTTGCTTCTTTCTTTCTGGATATTTGTGAAGAAACTCTCACCATGAGAATCTACAGCATAAACCTGTGGCATTTATTGAACCCAGAAACTTGCAGGAACCTGCAATCGTGAGCTGTTGGGGACGGAAAAATTAATTCTAACTCATCATCCCTTATTAATTAACAGCTATATGGCCTTCATCCCAATCCTAAATGTATTTTTGTGTGTTAACATTAAGATTAGCACTTTATTGGCACATCCAGCAGTTCAAATGATGGGATGGTGACAAATGTAACTTTGCTGTAACACCATTAAAGTGAGGGACAGAGAGGAAATTCCAGCTGATTGCGCTGGCACTGCCAGAGAATCAAAAAAAAAAAACCCTTTTTAAAACTCTGATCTGTTAAACTGGAACTTTTCAGAGCACTGATTCATTACCTACAGAATCTCCCCTTCTCTCCTTGTCAGTCTCCCTGGGCTTTGCACGGGGCTAATGGGAATTAAGGTGAAGTTTGGGATTGCCTCAGTGGCTGACAGAAAATTCCCCGTTTCCAGCGCTAGCTGGCTCGGGGCTCTGCAGGCACCCAGTGCTCTGAGCTGTAATTATTGGTCAGCTTGGACTCTCTAATCCTTCTCTTCTCTGCCTCCCAGCTGTCAGCTCATCTAAGCCATGGGTGGTTGCCTCCCAGAGATTGATGATGTTGGTGATAATGGGATGCATTGACTTGTGACTTCAATTTGGATCTTATCACTGGGGGGGGAAAAAGCAAACAAATGGGAATTCAAGTTCTTATTTCAGTGTTTTCCGTCCGCCTTTTGTCTTTTAGATTCATAATGGTGGCTCCTCTGAATTTTTTGATGTCTTCTTTCTCTAGCTGGCTCACTTGTTCACCATAAGCTTTAAAAAGGACTGAAAAGCCTCACAATTTATAATCCAGAACAGTGACTTTTAATTCAAGATGTGGCTATGGTAGAGATATTCCAGTGTCTTTGGGCAGGCAGATCTTAAACACCTCTACACCTGAATAATTAAAGAGAGGTTTTTGAGTTTCCTTTTTAATTCATAAGTGGAGGTTTTGCCTAAATAAATAAAACTGAACCCAAAATCAAGAATAAAATGAGAGACACATTTCAGGCAGTTTGTCCTAATAATACTGCTACTGCTTCGTACACTAAATTACCAATCCATTTGACTTAATGCGAAAAATTTGGCTTTGCCTGAGACCCTGACTACATCTTTAAATTAAATATGTGCAAAGGAGAGTTCTTAGAGTCAGGAAAGCAGAATGTTGTGCATGTTTTGTCCTCATGTTCCTGAGTTCGCTCTGCGTAGCTTAGCAATGAAAATGAGATTTTATTGGTACCAGCACTTCCAAATCATCTCTGAGTTAATGGCAGTTGTGGTCTGCAGAAAAAAAATTTAAAAGTATCTGAACTTTCCTTTGATCTCTGTTGTAACCAAGCTTATTTACAGTTTTGATCTGAGAGAGAAGGATGTGGTTAATTTACTGACATTTTTCCTCATATTTGTTCTTCACACTTTTTCTTTTTGACTGCATGTAAAAGTACAGGACTTCCCGGAGAAAAAGTATCTCGGTTTTATTTCTGGTCTCACTGGAACCAAGAAGTAAATCTCATTTCAAAGTCTCATTAAATTGCCATCTGGATTTCCAGACCAAAAAGGTCTGGAAACGTTGAGCTAAACTGCAGATAAGCGACCAAATTACTGGATGCTTCTCCAAGCTAAATCTCGGAATCAGTGAACTCTCTCTCCCGGATATTTTCTCTAGCGAGGTGTAAAACACAGAAGTATTTCATTTTCACATCACCAGTTCCACTTGCAGTGCTGGCAGGCCATAAAAAAGGGGGAAGGGGGGTATTTATGGAGGGAGAGGGCTGGGGCTTTGCTGCAGCAGAGGAACATAAAAGCCAAAGGAGCAGAAAGAAACCACGGAGCTGCTACCCCAGGAACACCAGGGCCAAGTTCTGCTGTGCCAGCGTGGGACACCACCAGAGCTGGGTCCAGGATGGAAAAAGCATTCACAGATCATCAATGGCTCCTGAGCTTTATCCTGAAGTTCACAGCTGAAACAAAATGATGAGCATCAGTGGCTGATGCAGCCTGCAGGTTTTATCCACCGTTTTTTTGGTGGTGTCTGGGATGTTCCTGCAAGGCTTTTCTCCATGGTGCTAATCACTTCTTGGGGATGCAGGAAGGGATCCCTGTCCATAAGATACTCTGGGAACCCTGTGAAATGCAGTGTTTGTATGACTCTTCTCATCCTCACCCTCTGCTCCCGTGCTTCTAACCAATCTGGCAATAAATATTTCCTCGGGGCTCAGGATTACTTCGGAAATGCTTTAAAGGTGGGGATGAAAAAGAAAAGAGAAGATGCTTTCATGCTGACACGGTCCACATTTAACAGCATCCTGCTCCAAACCTGTGCCCTTTATGCTTTAAACTAAGGGATTTATTCCAAGGGATGTCAAGATCCTGGACATCCTTTGAAATCCATTAAAACAATGGAAATCCTGTTGTTGGCTTAAACAAAGCTGTGATTTCATCTTATCCTTATCTCCTTATTTCATCTTTACCTTATCTCTCATTTTGAATTATTTAGTCTTCAGGATGTGTGGGTTTCAGTGCAGGGTATATTGAACCAAAGGAATATTTTGAGGATAAAAAACCAAACCAAACCAAACCAAACCAAACCAAACCAAACCAAACCAAACAAAACAAAACAAAACTTTATTATTTTGATGGACAGAAGAATTATCCAAAATGAATATTTAAGAAATACATATTTTTAAAAATCCAAAGTATATTTATTACCCTGTCAGCACGATATCTTTGCACTCCTTCCTTTCTGATGTAAAGATAAAATGCTAATCACTGAATTTTCAGTCATTCCAGGTTTAAGAAAAGAAGCAAAAGACCATCCCATAATGTATTTGGAGCAGATGACATTGATAATCAAAATTATTTTTCAATTAGCATACAAAGAGATTTAAATTTAGATTAATGTAACCCATTTCATGTTTTACAGGAAATATTGATGAAGCAGAACGAGAGTGGAAAGCAGGATTCCATCGCTGGAACAATTACATGTCAGACTGGAAAAATCAATTTAATGATTACACCAGCAAGAAGGAGCTGTGCAGTCTCTAATTAATATGTTTACTCTTTCCAGTTTGTCCCTAGAACTGTTCATCAGGCAAATATCCAGGTAGCTTCCCAACGTGTTGAGCATTAAATATGTTATGCAGATTAAAAGGAAACATTACAGATCCAATTCTGATTCCAGATCTTTCATTTATATTTTACCTCCTCTCTCAATAAAAAAATAGAGGGCACCCACACCCTTTGAAGCTTCCCTGGGTTAAGTAGGACTGTGAGATTAGAGGCTGGAAATTAATGATGTACATATTATTATAAAGACTTGCTGCTTAAATTCACCCTTCAAAGAAACAATGCAATCTGTTAGAGGGAGATGGATTTTTCCCTTTAAAACAGAAATAGCAGTTTTACAGCATTGCCATGCAGAACACAATCAGATTTAATCTTTAACTGCAACGCCACGGCACTCGAGCCTTGTTTCAGACTTAATTCCATCAACATAAAGATACAATAACTTTGCTGGAGGCACCCGGCAATATTTGCTTGGTAGACCAAAAAGTTTTAAGGCTGCCATAAAAGTGTGAATCAGTGCTTCCTTCTGGCCAAACCTATAGGACAAAGCCATGGTAGGAGAGGATTTGAGCTGTGTGTCGAAAGCCTAAATCAAGGGCTGCAGTGAAATTAGCTGGAAAACCCAACGCCTTTACCTCATTTTTCAAGGAGTAAAGAATTATGGACTCCCATAAAATAATGAATTCACACCTTTCCAGCTCCTGGGAAAAGTCCCTCCTATGGAGGCAAGCTCTAATTATGACTCTTACTTTGTCCACTCAGTTGTCTCCTGGTTAAGGGACACCCCACAGTTACTGGCACACGAGGGGCAGGTTTCTACACCTGCAGAAGAGCCTCAGTCTCAGATTCCCAGCCCCAAAAACTGCCGGGAGAGTGGGGCCTGGCCAGAAATCTTCTGGATGCAAGGCTGGGAAGGGGATCCTTGCAGAGGGACGTTGTGACCTTGGTGGGAAGGAGCCAAAGGACTTTGCCATGGCCAGGTGAGCTCCCTGCCCTGAGCTGGCCTCTCCCACACTGCATTCCACCTGCTCGGGCTGAACCTCTTAAAAACTTCTAAAGAAACCCATGGATAATTCCTACTTCCCTGCTTCTGGATAGGGCTGGAATTTTTCTGCCTGAACACCACCTTAATTGGTTGCTTTTCACTGGCCCAACTGGGAAGAATAAATGCCAAGAAGTTGATGAATGTAAGTAGTAGGTAAGAGCAACAAGCCATCTCATAAATGAATTATCCTGAAGCTTTCTGTAAATGCAGTAGCATCTCAGTGCATCTATTTTCTGTGCTAGTGATTGCAAAATGCCTCCTTGGATTGAGCTGAAGAACTCCAGATAATGAACTGAGAGTGTTTCTCTTCCTGGCAATCAGTTTGACCACACAGGATCCCTGCACTGCACTGAAAGGATTTATTTATACAGCAAGGCCAAATTCTGCAAGAGAGGATGGCTTATCATCTTTCCAGTTATTTCTAAGAGAACACAATTATTTCCCTGACTACATCATGGGAAATAACCTCTGAGTACAGGATTTTCAAAGGCTGCAGTCAGACCTGCAGAGAGAGAGAAAAAAAATAATCTGATCAGTTTTGAACATGCTGATCAAAACTGGAAATGATCTGGGATCCAAAAGCCCTCTTTGTGTAGCACTACATGTTTATAGCACAGGTAATCATCCCTTTACACAGATCAGCAGAGTATTTATCAAATATTCTTCAGGCTAATGATGGGATACTGAAAATAAACACAGAAGAGTGAAATTTTTGTCCATCCCTGAGCACTTCTGGCATTCCCCATTTTATTTCTGTGCTGTTCTTCACGGGCATGTTTGGTGCTGCTCTGCCTTGACAGCACCATCAAAGCAGCATTTCTTTCTTTAGCCATCCTCTTCACAGCAATATTTCCTTATCCATCTGTCTGATCAGCCTAGTCAATGGGGGAAAAATATCTGAGGCAATTAAAATGGAAAATAACCTTTGTCAAGGTGGTGAAGAAGTTTATAAAATATTTGGTTGCAAATGTGGTTTTTGTTTGGGTAAAACAAAGGTTAAACCACTTTTTGAAGGTTTTACTGATTTTCTTGGTGTGACTTGCTAGCTTTGTATTTATTCACCTGCTGGGAAATAATACATCCATTTATCATTCAAATGAAATCAATTCATCATGTAGTCAGTCATGGCTCATATCTGCAAAAAAAAAAAAACCAAGGAAAGCCTGAAGTACTTGAATGTAAATGGTTAAGGTAATGAAGAGTGAGAAAAGACTGTGACTCTGAAAATGATTATTATTATGTATCAGAGAGTTATCTCACCCAGACTTCTTGAAGATGGAATGTTGTTAATTGATGTTTTATTTTCACTCCTGAGAGCCAAGAAACACAGGTTTCTCTGTGAAACCTGAGAAAAATGTGTTGATTCTTTCTTACCATCCTTGATACCCAAAGCAAGAATTCTGAATTTAGTCACAGAGTTGATGAAAGATCAGAACAAAATGAACTGAAGTGCCAACAAGAACGTTGGCATTAAACTAGTTGTCGTGGGGTTTGTAATCTCTCAGGTTTAATGACAGATATTTCACACTTGGTTTAGATATTGGCATTGGAGGACTTAAGTCAGACATTTCCCAGCATTTTTTTTCCCACATTTTAAATATTCAGTCTGAAGAAATTTTGGTTAGATAAGCTTTCAGTACAGTTAAGCATTATTTGTGTGAAATCCAGTCTGTTCTCCTGCTGGAGTATCAAACTCAGAAGGAGTTGGGATGTTCATGGTTCCTGGCCTGCACAGCTGGACCAACCAGTGATGAAGATTTCTGGCTTTCAAGAGTCCAAAACTGTCTCTAACCCAGTTTGGACCCTCCCAAAATTTCCAGGCTTCCTCCCAGCTGCAGATATTACCCTCAAAACTCACACCCCCTCATAGCTTTTTACCCCTCATAGCTTGGATTTATCCTCATGGAATTTTGGAATGGAAGTTCAGGCCTTGCCTGAACCTAGGTCGTCACTCCGATGTTATCACACTAAAAAAGGGAAATTTCTGTTGAAGTGTAAGGCTGGGGTTTGGCCTTCTTTGGTCAGTAGAGGCTCAGTCTATTTATACAGCTGAGATTTCTGCTCTATAAACACATGGAAATATCTGCCCAGTTAAATCTTTGTGAAGAGACAGCTCATCCCCACCAGCTCAGAGCTGGAAAGGTGTCTTTTCCACAGAAGGAATTTAAGTTTGTTTATTTTAAACAGAAGAATTATTATTTGAATTAGAGTTTTGGAGAGAAATCAGTTCATAAAAGAATAGGCCCCTCTGATGTTCCTGCCCCAGCAGATCATTTCCAAGTGGTTTGGTTTCCACAACACACAGATACCAAATGGATTAATCTGAACATAACGTGGGCAGAGGAGGGATATAAATTTGTCTCTATCAACATCACAACGTCGTGTTCTGGGGCTTGATTATGTTTTATCATTTCTCCTGGCTCAGCACCAGTTCTGCACCATCAGCAGAGCTATTTAGAGGGACATAACAAACGTCACCGTGCTTGAGTTACACCTGCAGCACGTCCAGAGAGCAGAGCAGCCTGGGCTGGCACTGCCCCCTGGCACTGCCCTCCTCAGCTGCAGGGGGAAACAAACACCCCTAAAAAGGCCCAAAAGACAAGGAGAGGAAAATAAATAAGGAGGGATAAAAGAAAAAAAAAAAAGTAGAAAGGAAAAATAAAAATTAGAAAACAGAACAAAATCCACACCGAACCAACCAAAAAGCACCCCCGCCCAAAAAAAACCAACAAAATGAACAAAACCATCCACTCTTCCCCCTAAGGAAAACACCAGGGAGGGGAAATAAAAAAAAAAAAAGAAAAACAAGCAAAAAGCCTAGAAACAAATGAGGAGGAAAGAAAAAACATATGCACCAAAGAAATGGAAGGAGGGAGGAAAGGAGGGAAGGAAAGGAGGGAAGGGAAGGGAAGGGAAGGGAAGGGAAGGGAAGGGATGCAGAGTGAAATATATTTTGTGCTGGAACGTCCTGTGCTCAGATTTGGCATATTCCTGTTACCAACACTGTCTGNGGAAAGGAAAGGAAAGGAAAGGAAAGGAAAGGAAAGGAAAGGAAAGGAAAGGAAAGGAAAGGAAAGGGAAGGGAAGGGAAGGGAAGGGAAGGGAAGGAAGGAAGGAAAAGCATCAAAGGAAAGGAACTGAATAAAAACCACAACCAAGGTGGGGGCAGCAAGTGTGGCAGAAATTGAGAGTGGTAAAAAATAAGGTGTGAAAAACCCTAAATGAATATGGGGGAAGGAACTAAAAGAAAACCTCACACAAGAGCATCTGCCCCAGAAAGATCAACCACGGAAGGGTTTAACACCATCCACTGAGTCACTAAGTAGCCCAGGGTCTCTGTTCCAATAACTCCAGCCAAAAATTCCTCCCCCTGAGCTGCCAGACAAGTTCAGGAATTTGACAGTGGCTCAGGCAGGGGTGAGGAATGAGCTGGGCAGGGAAGGTGCTGCTGCCAGCTGCCTCCTTTCTCCCGGCCTTTTCTCTTCCAGCCCCTGGAACTCCGGGCATTTGCCAAAGCCCCGGTGCCCTTGGGCAGGCGGAGCCTGAAGCCAGCACCTGGGTAACAGATCTGTGCAGCTGCAGGTGCTTGCCATGCCTGCTGCACCTGCCATGCCTGCTCCACAAATTGGGAACAAGAATCCTTTAGGAAAAAAAGAAAAGTGTTCCCGGCTGAATTACAATTTCTATGTTACAAAAATAATATTATTACAATTGCAATTTTTATTAAAATTACGGGTTTTTTTATTACATTTTTGAATTACAAGTATTTCTCTCTTCCTCCCTGCTCTGTTTTTATTTGCCCTCATCTACAGCTCTAGGTGGGTTTTCCATTGCCACTGGATGGGCATAAAGAAACTTCTTAAAAAAACCAATCTCTGGCAGAATATAGAATTTTGTTTGGATATTTGAGCTTTGGGATGTACAACAGGAATTTGGCAGCAGGGTTAATATCTAACAAGCCTGGCTCTGTGAGGATCGCATCGTGTGTTTCTCAGGGAATGTGCATCCGTGCACGCAGATATCCATGGAAATGTAGGTGCAGCAGCAGCTGCCTCCCAGCCTCTGTCAGCAGCACGGAGATGGAATTGTGTCTGCTGCACTCTGGGAACACAGCCCCAGCAGCGTGGTGTTTGCTGAAGAATAAAACACTCCCAGAACTTCGTGATATGAATCAACACCTCAGCCAAACGAGTTGCTCGCAGTTAAAAGTTCCCAAGCTTTTTCCCTCGGATTTAGGTTGTTTTAGGTCCAACTTTTATGAACAAACATAATTAGCCATTTTGAAATGCTTGGTGAGACAAGATAATTCCTGCCTGACCCCTGCTGATTATCCTGGTTAAGCACGGGAACCTTGCAGCACTTTGTTGATAAACCAGATTAGCTGCACTCATCGAAACTTTAACTCGTGGGTTTAATGACTGCAAGGCAGTGATGTGAATCTACAATTAGTGCAGGTGCAAAGCTTTGAGAGGCTTTTAATTGGACTGCAGGTGAGATTAACTGAGGCTTGAGCCACGTGATGGTTTGGGTTGGTTCGGGGAGAAGCAGGAGAAAAAATGAAATTTAATTCCCGCACAGGGTCTTCTACACAAAGTAAACAATGATAAAATTCCCTCCCTGAGGGCTTGAGGGCTCTTCCAGAGGCTGTGGGCTGGTTCTTTTTTGGATTTACTGAATTTGGTCATTACATGTGTCAGTTTTTAAAAACCCTGGCATTCTTTTCAGGAATCTGGAGCTAGCCAGGAAATTGTCACTATACTAAATCATTGTTGTATTGCAAATTATCCATCGATTCCTTCCAAATCCGTATATTTGCCAGGAAAAGAACACCAGCTCCTGATCTTTCCAACTCTGTTCCATTTTAATATATGCCCTGGTTGCAGGGGTTATTGTTTTACCCGCTATTAATAGAACCATGTGTGAAAAGTGTAAGCCTGGGAGTGCTAGGGTTAATTTTTTTTTTTTAATTTATAAACTATTTATAAGTCCTCGGTGTGAGAAATGGTAAAAGTGTGTAGGCAGAGAGGAGTTCTCACCACAGCTCTCAATCTTCCAAATGAAATTCCTCCTTGCAGGATGTTTAATCACCTCATCAGCCTCTCTCCAGCACAGCCTGTGCAGCACCTTTTCTTACAAAATAGTTACATTTCAACTGCATTTTAATACTGATCTGATTTTATCATCTCACGGGTGAGAAAATTAAGGTTTTTAACCCAGAAAAAGCAACAGAAGATGTGACTGATCATTTATCTTGAATTGTTTAGCAAGTAATTCAAAGGACCTTATTCAGGACTGTGAGAACCTGAAATTTCTCATCCAGCTGAAATTACATATCCAAAGGGATGCTCCTGAAATATTAAACTTTTCTCACCCGCTAATTGCAGAGATATAAATTTTATAGGTAGTGTTAGCAGAAGTTACACCAGTCATTAAATAACTCTAACCATGCCTCATTTTTCATGACCTAAAGCAAATATATTTAAATTATTTTATTTTTAAAATGAGAGTTATAACTGCAGAAAAAAAGAAATCGCTCCTATTTTATTTTTCAGCATATTTTCATCTAGACCTTCATCCCATTTCATGTCTCATTTTCAATGATGAGCACAGTTAGACTTTTCCCCATCTCTGCTCTTAAAAAGACCTTGACCCTGGAGCTCTCACTGCAGGTAAAATTCTGGTTGCAAAAATGATTATTTCAAACCAGAATCACAATTTTATCCACAAACACTCACTACTGCTTCCATTGCAGAAACCTTCTGGATCCATCTATCTCTGGGAATGACACAGCACTCCCAATTCTTGATCATTGGGTGACTTTCAGTTAATTAAAATTTTGTCATTGCCTTCAGCAGAAGCACAAGAGCTCCTCTGAGTGACATTTTCAATCTTCCCTATCACTTAATAATCTGGGAGGTGTTTACTATTTAAAAAAAACAACTTCCACACCTCAGAAGGAACATTTTTTTCCACAGATTTCTCTTAATGATGAGCTAAATGGGAGAGTAAAGAGGTGCACAAATTGTGTTTATCTTTGCAGAGGAAAATCCATTAGGTGCTAACCACAAATGCCATTTCCTTTACATATGTCATGCTGCTGCTATTTGTGACTCTGAAAAATGGAAGCAGAAACCAAAATTATCCTCTGCCAATCCTTGGATAAGCTGGGAGTTTCTGCAGCCCACCTGAGCATCCTCTGTTCGCCAAGGCTCTCGACAGATTTTTGTCATTGTCCCATAAATCTGATGCACTGTGGCATTTCCCATCCTTAGGCACACTCAAAGGAGGTATTATTTCAAATATTAAGACCAACACATCCAAAAATTCCTTCCTAGAGAGGGGTCTTGACAACAAATCTCTCCAGGAGCTCCCAAGGCTGGGACTTGTTAGCCCAGAGCGCAGAGAGAGATCTCAGACAAAAGGGAAGGGAATAAAATTCAGAGCAGTGCAGGCTTCAACCCAACATTTCCCCCGCTGCAGAATAAACTTTGAAATTTTTGTTGATTCAAGAAAAATGCCAAAATCCCTGAAAAACCCACTCTATGTTGTTTCTCCATTTAAAAGATTCCTGGACCTCAGGTCCAACCCCTGCAGCCTGAATTCCTTCTCTTTCCCACTGGCATTGGTTACAAACTCCTAAAAACCAGGTTACAGTCAGAACTCTGCAGTGAATTCATGGCATTTGGCACTCATAACTCCACTTTTATAAAAGCAGATTAGTGCATTAAAAACCTCCTTAATACCAGCTCTATCAAAGCAGACATTGCCCAAAGCAATACAATTATTGGTCAATAATTCCTCTTCAGCTGTTTCTATTACCACCACTTTATTTCAACACTTGCCTTCTTACCCTTTGATCTGCTAATTATCGTTTTACCCTCTGATCCTCTCTACAATTCCCTGGCAATTTGATCCAGTAATTACAGTGCCCACATTCCCTATTTTCCACAGAATGTGCAGTTTTTGCGACCTTCTTCACCTTCCTTCATACAAACACTTGCCATCCTCCTCTAGGGTACAGCTACTTCTGTAAATATATAGATAATGGTACCAAATGCTGTAATTAAAAGTATTTTTGCATTTTCCTTGAGATCCTTTGGGCTTCATGAAAATGTCTTAATACTTTGTCATTGACTTAAACTTTGGTGGGAAGTCGGGTAAGTTCTTTTAACTCCATCTTTAATATCATAAACGCTTGGAATTTTTTTCCCCAGTATTAAGGATTGATTGTATTTCCATGCTGGAGATTCTATTAAAATCGCATTTCTGCTTCATTTTGTGTAAATATTATAAAAAGTATTTTCGAATACAAAACTTTTCTCATTTTATGAGCACATGACCCACAAATTACTGAATATTCCAGGTTGCCAATTTGCCACTCCCTTCTAAGCCAGATTCAGACTTTCACTGCAGCCTAAACAGGTTCTAGAGTGGAGGAATTTTAGGATTTTCATTTGTACAATCCAGATATCTTGGTGCTATGGAAGCAGAGCATTTTTGGGACTGGGGAGCAAAAGTTTGGCAGCTGGAACAGAACCTCTGTGTTTAAAATCTGGATTTAATGAATTTATAGTGACCAGGATAGCCCATAGGGATTCCAAACAGTCTCTTATCCCACCAGGAAGTCTGGCACTGCTGAGCTCCTCCTGAGTTTGTGCAAAGGAAGGACACGCTCACGTAAACCTCCAGTGCCTCAGCTGGTGCTGTGGGAACTCTTCTGGTAATATTTATATTTTTAACCTCAGATTTAGTTCAGAACCGAGGTTTTTCTAAATCCCCATCAATAAAGTGCAGCCAAACACAGGCATTGCAGGTAATCTTCTTCAGTTTTTCTATGCAAATGCTCACTTAGTCCTTTGGCCAAAGTTACCAGCTGCTTAAAGTAATGGCTTTGTGCTGTGTCCACTCAAATGAACTCAACAACTTCTCATTCCAGAGAAACCTGTGCAGAGTTGCCAAAGAATGATCATTAATGCAAGATTTTTCTTTTTGACAGCTTCTGTGCTTGGAAAATGATTGATTGGGCACTTCTTGTATAAATAATGTTTGCAGTTTTTAATATTGAGGATCCATTTTAATATCTACATCGTCAAAACCAAGAAATTCTCATTTCTGTGCATCTGATTCTTTTCAATCAGATTCTTTTTATAAATATGAGCATTGGGAAAGCAAAATGTGTCTCGCAGAGCAGAGGTATCTTCTATAATCTTAGGGAAAATCTGCAAAGGAATAAAATTCTTCTTGCACAATTTCAAACCAAAATTGTACTTATTGAATACAGTCCTGTCTAATCATGTTGACTTATTCCTCCTTTTTTTCCTTTCAGACCTAGCTGGTAGCATATAATTTGCCATTTTTCACATTAGCTCTTAAATAGCTCACACTTCCTTGCATCACGAGGCACTTAACAGCTTCTCAGTAATCTGATTGTTCAATTGTCTGAAGATTTCTCGACACAGAAAAGCCAAGTACAGGATCAGCCTGAAATACTCTGAAATACAGGAGGCCATTTCAGCGCAACTGAAGCAAGTAATGGAGAATTTGTAAAATAAAACACAAAGAAATGAGTTGTGGTTGGCAGTAAATACGTGCTCTGCTCCAAGGGTGTTCCTGTTTGAGTTATGGGACTCCTCAGGCTCTGTTTGGGGATCAGGGCTGCTCTGCTTGGCTTCACTTTATGGTGCCCCAGGCAGGTATCTGAGCTGCTCCTGGGCCCTGCAGTGATTCACAGCCCCAGCAGGAGCTCGCTGCTGGCGCCTCTCAGACCTGCCAGGCACCAGCACAGAGCTGCAGAGCTGCTGACACCGTGGTTTTCCTTCTCTTCCACCTCCTTCATGCAGGAAAACTTTTTGCTGCTTCCTCTGCTGGTCCTGTGAGATATTCCAGCCTGAGATTCACCATCTCCAACAAGCACATCAAACTCCTCAGCTTCAGACCCGCGCCTGTGGCTAAGCTGAAATGGGCAATGGGAAAAGAAAAATAATTGTTTATCAAGAAAATCCTCAGAGAGAAGGAAAGAACCAGGCCCTGGAGTCAAACAGCCTTTCTTTTGTGTGTGTATAATAATTATCCTGGTCAATATTTAGATTACTAAAAATCCAGCAAGCTACGCAATATGAACACATTCAATCTTTTCTACGTCAGAATCTGGAGTTCAGCTGATTGCGGGACTTTTTAATCTCCACTTTCAATCCAAATTCACACAAGAGAAACACTTAGGTAATTTTCTTTTGCCATTAATTAATATCTCTCACTAATCACTAAGTAATCTCTCTATTTTTCTTCTGAATCCCTGTTAGTCATGTATTTTTTACCCTTTCCTTTCTGTTTCTTGCTTTTCTTCTCTGTGCTGCCTGGGCTGTTATTCAGCATTATGGAATTTTGAAAAATCAGTTCCTCTCTATCCTTTTGCATTACAATGAAACAAAGACAAGGTGATTTTCCGTAGAGGTTGCCATCCAGGGTGTTCTGGTACACACAATTCCACTGCAATAATTTCTTCATTCTTTCTTCATTCTGCCTTTCCCACCACTCCAGCTAGTTTATAACTCTTAAAGCTACAGCTTAGAAGAGTATTCCCTTTCCCCAGCTCTTGTGTTTGTCCTTTGAGCTCTCAATAGCAACAAAACCCCAAGATTTAAGAAAACTTTATGGTTTTAGTTTCAGTCATCTCCCGATTTCATTCTCTAAGATCTTTTTGCTGCCAACTGCTTCAATATTTTCCACTACAAACCTCATCTAAAGGTGATTGAAGCCTTGCAGTTGGGGTTTGTGGGATTTAAAGTGAACCCTGATTTACCAGCTGAGCCAGCCCAGCCCTTTCAGCAGTGGATCCGTGGGGTGTGCTTGGACTGAGGCACACACAAACCCCACGGCAATTAAGCATTTATTTATAGAGCTGGAGTTGAAGGTATGAGTAAGTCACACATGCTCAGGAATTGCAATGCTTTGTTGACCATAACATTCCCCAGGAAGATTTAGAAAGGAGTGAGGTGCCAACTTCACTTTTGCAGCAGTTGCCTCTCCTATTTCTGCTGGGAGAGGCACAGCCTTTAAACCTGCTTTATCACTGAAGTGTTTACCTATCTCTCCTCTTTTCTCCCTGTGACATTTAAGCAAGAAACTTTATTTGAACAAGAGCTCTTTAACCCTAAAGGGAGGGATTTTTTATTTCCTCATTTCAAAGTTGTGATTAATTGATACTGCCCCTGCCTGGAGGGGAGCCTTTGGAAGAGGAGTAGGCAGTTTCCAAACAGAGCTGGGGCTGCTCAGCCTGGAGGGGGCAAGGCTGAGGTGTGGGCAGTTTGGAAATCACTGAAGGGAGGGTGCAGAGGTGACAGAGCCACTTCCTGTGGCTCTTCAGGACAGGAGTGGGCAAAACCTGAAGCTCAGGAACATCACGAAGCACAAATTCACTGTGAGGGTGAACAAAGACACATTTACTGTGAGGGTGGCCAAACCAGCTGCCTTGGAGTCCCCATTCTTGAAATCATTCAAAAGGTGTCTGGACACAGTCATAGAATTATGGAATATATTATGGGTTGGAAAGCACCTTAAACACCCTCTTGTTCCAGCCCTACTGCCCTGGGCAGGGCTGCCACTCACTAGACCCAGTTTCCTAAAGTCCCATCCCAGCAGACCTTGGCAAGAGTTTCTGGGTGGTCCTGCTTGAGCAGAAGGGTTGGACCAAGAGATCTCTGGAGGTTCCTTCCAACCTGAACCATCCTGAGATTCTGTGAAAGTGCCCATTAATCCAGAGCCTCAGCGTGAAGCACATCAGAGATGAAATGTGAAGAGTCAGGTGCCTCTGAGGCCACCCTGGAATGAAAATGCACTGCCAAGAGCTGTAAAAAAAAATAAAAGTCATACTAGATTAAATTCCCCACATCCACTGAGGTTCCTAATCTTCATAGCACCCCAAATATCTTAATATTTAGGTCAATTATTTTGATATCTTTGCTCACTTAAGAAGCTTCAGCTCATTCTTTGCTCTCCTATTTCTGTAATAAGAAATAAATGTTTCTTCGCCTGGCCATTTTTTTTGAACTGAAAAATAAACCTGTAACTTGGGGCATGCTTGAAAGTGTTTACAGATGCTCAGTAACCCCGTGAAGAGTCTCCTGTCCCTTTGAATTTAATGTAAGCTGACACTGAATTCAATGAAGTGCGAATTTCCCTCTCGATTTCGGGAGCTCTCTCCCTGGATTTATTATGCCTGTGATTCCACTCAGTGGCTGTAAATGGTGTTATAATACAGCCACCAGCTCAGCCAGAGTATTCCAATCGAGAACTTAGAGACCAAAATCTTCTTGCCATCAGCTGCCTCCAGTCCTCATCCGGGGTGGATAATCTAGATTTAACACTCTTGAGAGCTGCCTTTTATTGCTAATTGGTTTCATTTATTTTGGAGCAGTTTCTTGTTAGAAAGGGTGGGTCCTCTGCTTTTAGGGACACACCAAATTCTTCCTGCCCCATCCCTGGAAGTGTCCAAGGCCAGGCTGGAAGGGGCTTGGAGCAACCTGGTCTAGTGGAAGGTGCTCATGGCAGGGATGGAATGAGATGAACTTTAAGGCCCCTTCCAACCTAAATCATTCCATAGTATCAATAATAAATTACACGATGCTGCAGAAGGGTCTCACAAACCAGAGAGACCTCAGCAGCTGCATCTTCCTCCTAAGGATCCGTGTCAGGAGTGCTGGATGGTGACAAACCCCAAACTTCTCCCCATCTCACAGACAGGGATGTGTGACACTGCCCAGCCCAGTGTGCCAGCTGGGGAGCCTGAGGAGATCACCTGCTGTGACTTCAGAAGATGGATTTTTATTTATTCATTTATTAATTTTTTAGACTCATGTGAGTGAATTGTCATGGGCAGGACCACTGCAACCCTGGGCAGAGTGTGGGACGGAACACTCGGCCTGCAAGTTCCTCCTGCAGACCTGGCAGGGGAAAGTTTAGCTTGTTATCCTTCTAATCCTGCTTCGAGCAGGTGCCTGGAAGGAAATGGAGTCAGAGATCTGATTTCTGTCCCTGCTGTGCTCCGAGAAGTGATGACAGAGTTATCCCGGGACGGCGCTGAGCGGGAAATGGCAGGGAATGGCAGAAATGCCATGCCCGGGTCACGTAGCGCAGAATTTCTCTGGCAGAAACATCTCCTCCCCAGGCTGGCACAGTGACAGACCTGTCCCTGGGCCAGCAAATGAGCTGAGGGCTCTGAGAGAGGCAGAGGTGCTGTGCTGGCCGCCAGCAGAATCTCATCCCTGCCAATGTGAGAGCTGACGCCTCTGCCAGGAGAACTGGGTGGCCTTTGCTAAATTCTTCTCCTGGTTTAGTTTCAACAAACATCTAAGCAGAACAGCCCTCTTAAAATCAACTGAGAGCACCCCACAGGAATAAGTGCTTTGCTGGGAAAGGCTGGGCTTGAGCTGGAGCCCTTGGCTGCACCAGGTTCTGAGTCAGTATTTTAACTGAGCTGCTCAATTTGCCATCGTTTAATTGGAGGCACCTCCTCACGCCTTCAGCTCCAACCAGTCCTGCACATATCAGGAATGCTGCGCTCATCCTATGCCTTATAATGAAATTATAATGCCACTCTGTAACCTTGCTGGAGGGAGAGTTCTGAGCTGAGGCAGGAGAGCTGGCCTCCCATACTGATGAACAGAGATTTTAAAGGAGATATCCCTGAATCTCCAGCTTGGTGCAGACAGCTGCAGTGGATTTCTCTTGGTTATCTTAAGAGAGCTGGAGTTCACAGCTTTAAATATCACCAGCTCCAAAGTCTGCTCGGAACTTAGTTCTCGGGGGTTTTATCTTATACATTTCTTATGTTGCCTAATCACATTGTTTGCACATTTCAGCCCCAAAATGATATAAAATTATGGCTGTTTGAGCAGTCTCTGGAAACTTTTTTTGCCTCTTTGTTTGCTTCTGATAAAAATTTGCTAAAAAACCCTTCAACCCCACCAGTCAAAAAGCATTAAAATATAAAATTCAAGAATCAGTGTTTTTGAAAAGCCTAATCTGGCCTGAGCTGTTGGAGGCAGAATTTCCCCAGTGCAATAAACAGTGGGAGCATTCCCTGTGAGCCTGATAAAACCTGCTGATGTCTGCAGGGAGCTGTGCTGCTGGAGAAATATTGTAACTACTCCATCACTGCTCGTGTTGCATATACAGAGCTGGAGCCAGCGTGGAAATGTTCAGGCAAGTTATTCCCAGTCTCGTTGACAATAACCACTTGTCTCATGTAAAATATCCACTCCTGCAGGCACAGCAGTTGCTTTTCCTAGGCTGGGATATTCAAGATGTCGTGTTGCCTGAGTGATTTCCAAACATGTGCAACTGGAGGGAGAAAGAAAATCTATGGAAAGCTGTAAAAACATTGCATGCAGTCCCTGAAGTCGCCGAAATAATTCTGTGAAAATTATTCCCCTTTCCTTCGTGCAGTCCTAACCTTTCTATTTCAGTACCAAAAAAAGAAATATATTCGGAAAGTAGACTGGCATAATTACAGCACAGAGAAACTTGTGAGAAATGGCAAAATAGCACTAAAAAAAAGCTGCTGGGAATAACAAGCAAAGGCAAAAAAAAAAAAAGAAAATGATATTTGTACAAAGTTTGTGTGTAACAAATGCATAAAAGAGAACTCTGCTGAGTAAATTCAGAATTGTCCTGCTGGCCTGTGCTGTGAATTAGGCAGAGTTTAGTGATCACTCACAATGTGATCCATGGTATTGGCTCGGTGAGTGCTCTCTGGCTGTGTAAAATGTATGGAAGAGTTTAGATTTTGCCCAGAAGTTGGTTAAAATAATCTGGGTTATTTGCAGGGGCGAGCACGATGGCAGTGTCAGGTTTGGCCTTTGCAGAGGTGTTGGAAATGTTGTCCCCGGAGCAGGACAGCAAATGGGCTTTAAAACCCTTGGAGTTTGTACAGCTCCAGCTATCATTCCATGCTTCCCCTTACTTAAGCATTAGGAAACTCCGGAGAAGAGGAGAAGAAATATTATCCAGTGCTGGTAATGTGTGTACCTGGGAAATTCCCACCCGTTTCCCAAGGATTTGCCTTGGCACGGAGCAGAGGAGCCGCTCTCCATCCCGTCACCACCGATCCCGTAACTCGAGCAGTTGGGAGTTTCCTCCGAGTCCTTTCAAGTGGAGCTCGGTTCTCCTCACGGCTCATTTCTGGAGCGGCTCCTGCTCCCTCCGTGTGCCCCTGGGAAGCAGCTGCAGCATTCCTGCTCCTCTCCCAGGGACTCCCCCATGGCCTCCCTCTGTCCCGGCGTGTTTGGCAAGGGACACCGAGGCACAGGAACCGCACAGGAACCGCACGTCCAAACTGCAGCCGGAGATCTGGGCGTGCTGCAGCTCCTGTTTGGTCTGGCACACCATCCCCACCGCCATCCCCTGCTCCGACCCACAGGGAGGAGCGCAGGGAATGGAAATCCCGTTTATCCCTGCGGGGAGGGAGGAGCGCTGTGCTCACAGCTGGAGCACAGCAGGTTCAGCCCCAGCCTCCTGAGCTGCAGCATCAGAGAGAACAGCGGGCTGGACGGGTTCATTATTGGAGGTGGTGTAAGCTGGGCTTTGCAATTAATTTTCCCTTTTTCTCACACAACCCCCGGCTTACTTGACCTGTATTACAGTGCACTTTCTTTGACAGAAACACCACAGATAAGCCTCTCGTCAGCAGTGGCCTTGCTTATCTGGATCTGTTTGGGAACAGAAATGTGCTATCAGGATCTAAAAAAAAAAAAAGGTCTGCTTAATGTCAGGGTCTATGCCAAATTATGGCATGAGAAAGGAGAACATTTCTGATATGATTTTCTTTTTTTTGAATAAACTAAAGCAGGAGAGATAAAAAGCTGTTTCATGAAGATAAAAGCAGAAATAAAATTTTGCTGGCTGTGAAGATCACAGAATAACGGAATCATTAAGGATGGAAAAGCCCTCCCAGCCCATGCAGTCCAGGCTGTGCCTGATCCCCACCCTGTCCCCAGCCCAGAGCCCTAAGTGCCACCTCCAGCCCTTCCTTGGGCACCTCCAGGGATGGGCACTCCACACCTCCCTGGGCAGCCCCTTCCACCCTTTCCATGGGGAAATTCCTGCTGATGTCCAACCTGAGCCTCCCCTGACACAGCTTGAGGCCTTATTCCCTGGGAAGGTCCCCCTGATCCCCTTTTCTCCAGGATGAGCCCTCTCCCAGCTCCCTCAGCCTCTCCTGGTTCTGCAGACCCTTGCCCTGCTCCCCCAGCCACTGTGAATGCTCTGGACCTGAGAGCTGATGTCTCTTTTGGCCTTGTGCTCTGTGCAGGGCTGCTTTTGAGAGGGTAAATATTGACCAGGCTGCAGAGAGAGGGGAGCAGAACAAGGAGGGCTTTGCCTTTCAGACGTGCATCAAATTGAACTTTCTGTAACATTTTCCAGATGGGCAGATTCATTGTTGTTCACAAATTATCCCTGTGTTTTCTGGGCCCAATTCCCCTGACAAATTCCTGTTTCCATGCACCCTGAGAGATCTGTTCCTGTCTCCCCTTCATGCATTTCAATTTCTATAAGATTTTTATATTACATATGAGATAACTGTAATCTGTGAAGGGATAGTGAGATCCAGAGAAGAACAAGATTATTCTCTTTGCTTGTCAAAAAAAAAACAGAAATAACATTTCTTCTTCCCTGCAATGGCTGATAGAAACAGAAACACAGCAAACATATTCATTTTTCTGCCTCTTGAAGCTAGATGTGGTTCTTACAAAAAGTTCTCAGTGGCCTCTAGCTGGCAGAAGAGTTTGGCCTAAAGTATATTAGACTCACTTGTAACCATTAAAGGGAAGAAAAGAAAAAAAGCAGTGGCAGCAAAAAAACTGCTGACAATAACATATTGTCTTAGTCCATGGAGATTTGGCAATAATCAATACACGATGCCCTCTCTAAAAATACTTTGGCTTTTGGCAGCTTTAAAAGTTTTCCTCCCCATAGGTGGAGATCAGGCAAGTTGAAAAAAACTCAGGGAATCTTTGAGAAATTACTGAAAGAGCAATAAATATTTAAATCTTGGAAATCCACTGAGCACCTCCAGCTGGGCAGGAGCAGACAATATTCCCAATCTGCAGCAGCATGGAAAATCAATAGGATAGAGGCCGTGGTTGCTGCTGCTGCAGATGGAATTCTGGCTGCTTTTATCTCCAGGCAAAAAGCAAAGTTTATTGCAGACAGCGTGGGCCTTGGTCTCAAGCCCATGAATAAGGAGTGTCCCCACGGAACCTGAGAAAATTATCCCAGGGAGTGGGAAATCAGCTCCTGTTCCTGCAGGAATGAGGTGTCCCAGTGTGTGTGCTCAACTGCAGCAGCTCCAGCAAAGCACAGCTTGGGTTCTGTCCTTCCCCTTGGGTACAGAGGGTCAGAGAGCACCACCAGAGAGGTCTGCAGTCCTCTGGTGAGGGAAACTACCCAGAGACGTCAAATATTTGCTTTCTTTCCTCATTGTAATTTAATCAGCGTCTACAAAGCAAGGTTGTTTGAGGCATGTAGAATAATTGGTCAGAAACACTTCTCATCCTGAGGAACCTCCATGTAATCCTCACTTTTGGAGCACCAGAATATTTTCCTCAGGATATTTTTCCTGTGGCTCTTCACTTAAGACTTCAACTATCACAACAAGGATCGTCATAAGACTCTCAGCCCACCTAAAACCAAATCCTGTGCCAGAGGCTGAAGTCCAAGTCCAAATCTTTGACAGCTTGAAGCTCATTTTCTTCAGAATTATTATCCCCAAATTACCATGGTCATTCATGCCTGTGTTTGATTAACTGTAGTTAACTTTGCCATGTTAATCAGCTCATTAAAAACTCTTTTCTTTAGCTCATGAAGCATTCAACCTTTGGGATCTCTCTTCCTTTAAAGAACACAATATTTTGAGGAGCTCCCCTGCACCCTAAAGAGCTCCTGTGTGAAGAGAAAAATCGATTTGCAGGGAAGTTGCAGAGTGTTTATGAGAATGTTTTGCTGCACAGCCTCAACAGGGCTTCAAGGATTGCCCAAAGTAGAGTTTGGTGCAGGGATCACATGTGAAGAGATGGTTTTGTGTCACCCTGTGTTTAACAAACAAATATCATGTTTAAGGAAACAATGAGGGTGAAAAAGAGGAAATTAAGGCAACTAATTATAAAATTAAGACAGATATTTCTTAGCGTGATTTTGGATTTTAGATTCTAAAATGATGACTAAAAAAGATACGACTGTTTGCTCCTATTAAACATCTCAATCTTCTTCATGGTAAGGTGGAACAGGAAAAGTTTTTAATATTCAGCAAATCTCTTGGTGGCTGCAGATCGTTTATGATTCATCAAAAGTTCCTTAATGAAGCATTTGTGTGAAGCTCTTTAGTGTGTGCTTAGTCACAAAAACACAAAATATGAGGGGAAAGCAGGGTGTGTTGGCAATAACTGCAATCTGTGTGCTGGAAATGGTTCCACTGTGGGCCAGGCACCAGCACTTCTGCTTCAGATCCTGTTGTTTTACATTTACAGCCAGTGTTTGTTTTCATCAGACAAATGTAAGTAACACAGTCATGAAGCAGTGAAGGCGGCAGCTTGGAATTTTCCACTTTTTTTTTTTTTTTTTTCTTAACAGTTTTTTACCCTTTTTTGCTGTCTCAGAGAATCAGCTTGGGAATTCTGACTGTGAGGAATTTTCTCCTCTCCCTGACTAATGGCACTAGTGGTTAATAAAGAACGGAAAAGCTTTTATTAATGAAATATCTTTCATTGCACAGCTTTTATTCATTTTTCATGCGCACATAAAAGATAGCAAAGAGGAAAAAACCCACCAAAACCTACAAGCACACAGAAATCACCAGCAAAGCCTTAAAAAAAAAAAAATTGTTGAGGTAATAGAGATAACATTTTTAGACTGCAAGGATGGAAGGTGAAGAAACATAGATCCTTTGGGAAAGCAAAGATCCCTTTAAACCTTTTCCCACACTTCCTGTAGCACAATGAACTTTGGGCTGTAACATTATTTAGCTGTAACATAACTTACCCTGGCAGAAACACCAGCTCTGCTGTCCCAGGGGCCGTATAATTCCTGGGATACTACATCCAATAAATGCTTTGGGCCAGGTGTAGTTGTACCAAGCACAGAAGAGGAACCATATGGATGCTCTGCAATCATCCTCTACACGGCTGAGGTACAAGAAAATAGCTCCTTCTTCATATCCTGATATGTCCCCTGTTTGTAAAGGTGACCTGAAATCGCTTGGAATTAATACAAACCCTGGAGGATTCTGGTAAAGAACACATCAGAAAAATCATGGAGTGGTTTGGGTTGGAAGGGACTTTAAAAATCGTCTCATTCCAACCTCCTGACGCAGGCAGGGAATGGGGTTGAGCTTCCCTTTCTTAAAGTTCTTTGCAAGGATTCTCCCTCATGGCTTGGTCCCAGTGCATTTAGGAGAAATTTTGGATTGTGTCCTACCTGCAGCCCACCTCTCCTAAACAGCCTGGGAGATTTACAGCTCATCTGGGGAAGTGCCCACAGCTCATTTGGGGAAGCAAATGAGGAGGGCAAGCAAAGCATTTCTCCCTCGGGGATTGCGTGTTCCTGCTCAGGCAGGTTAATGTGAAGGAAAATGAACTGGCCTGCAGTTATGCAAAGCCAAGTGAACAGCAATGGCGTTTATGAGGCCAAAAACACCGAGTGGCGACGGCTGTGTGCAGACATTTCCCAAAATCTTCTACAATCGGGTGTTTTATTGCAAGCTGGAGTGCAGGAGATGCTGTAATTGCTGCTTTCCAAAGAGCTAGGGGCAGCACGTGGCCACCACTTGGTCAGAAATGCGGGCTGTAAAACCCGGCAGCTCCGTGGTTTCCGTGGCTCCCATCTCCGCAGGGATGTCCTTGGGCCCTGGGCTGCAGGAGAGGGAGCAGCTGCCCATGGGAACCAATTCCCCATCTCCAGACACCTGTGATGGAGCAGGGACATCAGCTGTGGGGTGCAGCTGGTGGGGAGAGGGACGGGGGGGTGTTGCCAGGGGTCACGGGAGGAGCTGAAATTTGGGATCTGCGTGTGGCCTGGAGGTTGAGCGTTTCCTGCAGGTCCCTTGGAGAGCAGCCCCAGCATGGATAACCTCCATCCAAGCCTCTTGTGGTATGCACATATAAAATCAGTGAGGTTTTTTTATGTTTCATCACATTCAGCTCAGAGTTTTGGTCATTTTGGGCATCTTTATTGCGTAAAAAAGCAGCCCCTGCCCTCAGGATGCTGTAAAATCTTGCATTTGCCCACTTGGCAACCTTGTTTTCCTTCTCCTGCTCCTCAATTCGCCTGCAGGTGTGCATCTATGGATCTGATCCAGTATTTCACACGTTTTCAAAAATATATAATAAATCACAAAGGATTCCATAAATACACCCCTTTCATCCCACCTCCTTTTGAAAAAGTGATGGGAATGAAGAGTGGGGAAAATAAGATTCTGCAAGCAACCCAGAGCAAGAGGGAATAAATGAGGACATAATATCTTCTTGAATTTGAAAGTTCAACAAGAGGAACTGGTGCAAGAAATTGAAAAGAAATAGGAGTAGAAGTAGGTCTCATTTAAAAGTACATTCCAGTCAAAAATACCTCCCAAGTTTCATGTCAGCCTTGTAGTTTTCCTCTAAAAAAAGAAATCAAGCAAGCAATAGTTATTTAATAACAAAGAGTGACCTATTTTGGAAGGAAAATTAATATGGAAGCATTCTTCTGAGAATAAGAGCAGTTTTTGTGAAGTTTTCTCCACTATTTTATGGACCAATT
Source organism: Anthoscopus minutus (assembly GCA_013399455.1). Lineage (NCBI taxonomy): Eukaryota > Metazoa > Chordata > Aves > Passeriformes > Paridae > Anthoscopus > Anthoscopus minutus. Next base: position 28,233 of record VWYI01042548.1, on the reverse strand, counting down.
CTGTGATGAGCGTTTAATAATTCTTATTTTGAATCTCTTTGTGTATCTCAGAATATAAACTAAATTTCTGGTATTTGGGCCACAACCCACTTGGTTATGTACTAAGCATTAAATTTCTATGAAAAGCATTTCCATATAATATACACATAATTTTTGAAACAAATTTCTGCACACACTTCCCTTTAAGAACTTCAGAACTCAAGAAAAGTTTGGTTTTAATAGAAATTGTGCAGCTCCAATAGATTTAATCAGGCTGACTGATGAGAGCTCCTGATTTAGCATGCCCAGACTTTAAATGGTGATATCAGAAAGTCTGTCCAGTGAAAAACAGCAAAACCAAAAAATTAATAATGATTGACTTCTATAAAAGGATGGAATCTCCTAAGAGATTAATGACTGACTGGCTTTGTCAGATAATTAGCTGCTCTACCAAATTATTTGTAAGCTTTGCAGGAGAGATGCCAGCACCAAATGTTATTCTCATCCATTGCTGGAGGTCGGCTGTTTTCCAAAACAGAAGTGCAATTAATCATTATTAACATAAAGAAGCTGCTGATATTGTTCATTAATAATTTGATTTTAATGTTAATAAAACAATCACTGCAGTGTTAATCTTTTGAGTGCAATGTGGGGGATATATTGTGCCTTGCATAAGCAATGGATATGATTTACCAATCTGTGCGTACAGAAAAGTGTTTGGGGGTAAAACAAACATGGTTAAAGAATGGAAAATGTTTTCCTGAGGTGAAATTTCCAGCATTTCCTTTACCTGCTTTCAGAAAACAAAGAACAGACAAAGATTCAGCTTTTTTGGTACTAAAGAATGGCTAGCAGCAAGAAAAAGTGCAGCTGTGTTGTGTCTTTGCTGTCCAGCAATGCAATGTTTCTCGTAACAACTTTAAAAATGTACCTAGGACTGTTTATAAGGAAGATGCTGAATAAAATGACAATTTGGGTTTGTTTGCCTTTATCTCTGCCTTTTTCTGGCAGTCGTATCCTTCCTCCTGATTCGCCTGAGTACACAAATGCATCTCCTCCCTGGACAATCCCTCTTTTTATCTCCGAGCAGGTTTCCTGCACACAGGTAATTTAAATATTATTTCTGTGCACGCTTCTCTTAATAAAAAGCATTGCTGAGACACCTCCAGCGCCACTCCTAAAAAATGAGTGCTGAGGCAAAGTGAGCCTGTGTGACTCCAGCACTGCTCAGAACGTTTGTCACCCATTTAACCCCGTTTGCCCTGACTCATCATTCCCACCTGTGGGATTTAATGAGAGCAAATGGTGCTGAAGCTTTGCTTTAAACACAGGCCCTCCATCAAATGCACAGATTCAAGAGGAGGCACAGATGGGGCTGGAGATGTAGGAGAAGGAAGGGCCCTAAGGCGGAAACGGAGGGTACTGAATTTCAATTTAGGCCACTCTAAGTTTTGCTAAGTTGTTCCTTTAAAACTCGCATTTAAAATTGCTCCTTTCCCTTCTTCTCCCCAGTCATGCTTACTTCAGATGAAATTGGGCTGGAAAATTGGGTTGGAAGGGACCTGAAAGCCCATCCAGTGCCACCCCTGCCATGGCAGGGACACTTCCCACTGTCCCAGGTGCTCCAAAACCCATCCCAGCCTGGCCTTGGGCACTGCCAGGGATGCAGGGGCAGCCACAGCTGCTCTGGGCACCTGTTCCACCCTCGCAGGGAAGAATTTCCTCCCAATATCCCATCTAAACTCCTCTCTCAGTTTGAAGCCATTCCCCCTTGTCCTGTCACTCACGCTCCCATAAATTGTCTCTCTAAATGACTGTATAATAAAGATAATACAGAAAAACTGCACATCCTAAAAAGCCAGGGAAAGCAAAAAAATTTTAAAAAAAAGTGGTTGAGCTTTATTTCAGCAGTTCATCTTTTGCTAACAAGGGTGAGAAACAGGACTTGCCAGATAAGCTGTTGTAGGCTCACGTTTGGTTGCTGTGCTGCACATGATGGGGAAAGATTTGATCATTTTTTAGTAACCAGGTTTGTCAGAATTCTGGGGGGGGGATCTGCAGTTTCCAGGCCAAAGCTGGTGAGTGCCAGAGATGCCAAAGAGCTCTGGCTTTGCATCTATTACTCTCAGAGACAATGTTTGGGTTCAAAATAATTTCTGTGTTTTGTGCATAATCTCCTGACATGGAGAGGATTGCAAATTCAAAAGCCTCCATCCCCTTGGATTGTTTAGCCAAAAGATTCCTTAAAGCATAGTGGAGTCAGCGAATAAAAACCCATCAATAGTCCACAAAGTTTTATAAAACTCTTCTAAAACAGAAAATGTAAAAAAAATTTAAAAAGAGAATTAATTAGCTGATGGGCCAGATGAGGAATACCACATAAATACGTCTGTTTAAATCTCAGTGTTTGGACAGCAGTGCTTTCTGCTGCAAAATACAATCATATGTCACCCCAGGACATTTTGAGGAGTGAGGGGTGGAAAGCAGCCTCTGTGCTTGTGCCAGATTTTATTTTATGTGGGCCCATTTCTGAGGGTGCTGACCATGGATTAAGCAGTGTTGACAGATAAATACTGATGTTTTATTTTCGTGGAGATTAGAGAGTGGCATGCTCCAAAGTCTGGTGGAGTAGATTACTTCATAAACTATTACTTCTCATGGATTTTGATTATTATTTGGATTTTCCAGAGTCATCATCTTGCGTCTGCTGTTCTCACCCTTCTGTCAGCTCTGGCAAAAACTGATAGCCAGGTGATTTGTCTGAATAAAATAAGTTTTTCAATTCCTAGGGTATCATTTCACTCCAGGCTCATGCTTATGAAAAGCTGAGGAGTTTGGGTTGTGGTTTTTGGGCTGTGGAAGCTGTCCTGGACTTTTTCAAGGATGTGTAGTGAAGAGCGACTATTTACAAGAGCACATTGTGCTTTTTTTTATAGAATAGTTGGGTTGGAAGGGACTTTCACATCCCTCAAGTCCAACCCCCCTGCACTGACCACTTTCAGCTACAGCAGGTTCTCAGTAGCATCATCATTGCCTTTTGTTGGGGTTTCCCCTTTCTTACCCCACCCAAAAAGAGAGAGAGAAAAAAAACCTTACCCAAATACTATGATAAAAGAATTTCCCATGCTCTCTTTGATGGAAACATTCACATTCTTAAGAAACCCTCCAGCTGAGATCCAGCTTGCAACCAAATGGATGAACACTGGTAATATTTTTATCTGGTTAAGGAAGCGTTGATAGAAATTTCCATAAAGAGAAAGACAAAGCTCTGAATCTGTGCTCGTGTCTTTGTTGTCATCACAAAAACAATTTTCCTTCCAAGTCTGGAGGGTCCAAGGCTGTGCAGCCGCCTCTCTGTGTAACAGGCCCAGGATCTCACAGGGGGCTGTGGAGGTGTTTTGCTGTTTTGCTTTCCCTGAGCTCAGTTAAATCGATGGTTTCTGATGGTATTGTCCCTTCCATCCAAGCCTTAGCATTCAAGGACTGTGCTGAAGGACTTGCCTCCAAACCAGAGAGTTACAGAGAGCCAAAAAAAAATGGTAAATACAATAGCAGATGGTTTATATCAGCTTGACAGCATCGTTCTTGGCCAGCACCCAAAGCTACAAACTTCTGAGCTGGAAGTTTGAGCTTTTGTTTGAAGTTGGGAGCAGAGGCTAAGGAATGCTCCAAAGCTGGTCCACACCTCTCCATGAGGTCAGAACAGTGCTCCAGGCAGGTCGGGGTCAGAAAAAGGTGAAGAGCGACCCAGCAAAGCAAAATGTAGTCACCCAAAGTGATTCTGAAAATTAAATAATGTACAAAATAAAAGGAGTGGAGTGATCATGCAGAGATACCCTGAGAACCTTCATTTGCACAGATCTTTCGAGGCAGGATGATGAGAGACTCCAGTCTCACTTTTGCAGAGATGATCTTCCCTTGCTCCCAAAGGATTAAAATACTTTAGACAGGCAACAAGTGCGAGTTGTTGGGGTTAGAAGTTTTTACAAGCACAGCCGCAGATCATTATGATTTATTGATGACCTGTCTGATGGAGACCTGAAATCCTGACATTTCAGCTTGTCACAAATATAAAAACTAAACCCAGAATGCTCAAAAATAACATAGGTCAAGGAAAGCCAACCCCCTTTTCCAGCTGTGTGCACGGGCAGGTCTCGTAAAGGCATTAAAAGGTTCTGAATGTGGCCCATGCCAGCAGTTCAGATTTACTGGTAGTTGTTACTGCAGCAGCAACAAACACGGCCTGGCTTTACTGGCTTGCACATTTGTCATGCACAGACTGAAAAATGTCCCTGAAACTCCTCAGCTGCCTCGGGAGCACCATCTACCCCTTCCCTTCAGAAAGACAAGGCCTTTAAAACTAATGGGGCCTTCAGGAACTGGAGATTCCCCCATCCCCGATGTGTTCCTTCATCTGCCCCAAAGGGGTTTTTCTCTTCCCCTCCAAAGGAGTTTTTCTCTTCTCCCTCAAAGGGGTTTTTCTTTTCACCCCCAAAGGGGTTTTTCTCTGCGCTGCAAATTCGTAATGTCCTTGTAAATGACATTTTGCTGCACAACTGAAGCAAGCTACCTCAAAGAAAAGTGAAGACAGGAAACGGGATTTAGTTCTCTTTTCCTCCATCAGAGCAGTCGGTCACAGCTGGATGGTCCAGCAGAAAGCCTGGGAAATGAGGATCCATCAAGTTCCCTGCACAGGAGAAACTTTGGAGGTACCCTTTAATTCTGTGAGCTCCACATTGCAGCCACGGGCTGGACAAATTCTTCACTTGATTTAAATGATGTGGGATTAAGACTCTTGTGGATGATGTGGTCAAAAGACAAAGAGATTTTATGCCATCCATAGAATATTTTAGTATTTAACTTAGGAACTGTTGGGGTTTAATCATAGAGTTCTGGTCATCTCTAAGTGGACCTTTGGCCTTTTTTTGACTGCTAGATGAAACTAATACTGAATTTGGAATATGGGTGGTCTCCAAAGATTCCTTGATATCTTGGTGTCCAAAAGAAGATTCAGTTTCCAGGTCCTTTTGTGGGATACAGATGCTCACACCCTCTGGAGTGAAGGGAATTTCCCTTTCTGCCAGGTTTGATCTTTGCCCTAGGAGAGCGAGTGGTTCCAGAGGAGGATTACCTCTCACTTAAATTCTCCTCCAGAGCTGTTTTATCAGGATGGATGGTAAAACCAGAGAGAAGAAATGCAGGTTCAAGGGAATAAATACAGAAAGGCAGTGGTTCATTTCAAATGGATGAAATTTTCCAGTGGAAAATTAGGAATTTGTCTTCAGTTCTGAGACCCTCTGTTGCTGAGTTACCTCCTACAAACCTCACTGAATCTGAGGACTACACTGAAGCTTTGCTGAAGATGGAAGGACCAAAAAATGCCTGAACTATAATTCTAAAGAAATATCTCTGCTTAATCCTTAAATCTCAGTGTTTATGTCTGATTAGAAAAAATCAATTTTCTAAATTGTTGTGAAAATTCCAAATTTCAAAATCCTCTATCCCAAAAGTTCTTTTCTGCTGCTTTTTAGATTTCATCTACTATTTCACCTAATTTCACCTACCTTTTTATTTTTTTTTTGAAGTGCCTTAGGGCATAAATAAATAACAAGGCACTAGGGATTTTAAGATTTTCATATCTTTCATTCAAGGTATTGTTTTGCTCCCATTTCCTCCCCTGCAGCATTTGAGGACTTGTGTAAAACACAACCAACACAATTCTATTCCTTTTCATTTTTCTTTTTTTTTCATTTGTTTTTTTAAGAGATCAGTGAGTCAGGGAGTTTCTAACAAATGTCTTCTTAAATTTATCGTGTACACAACTCACCAGGAACTGAGCAGCCTTTCTTCCTGTCAGGTTTGGAGCAGCACGTGCTCCAGGCTGCAGTGAAATCCATCGTTTTCCCAGGGAAGCAAAATGATATTAAAGTTCCTGGCTGGGCCCAGTATCAGCTTTGAGCAAGATAATCTCCAAACCTTTCTCTGAAGTCCATTCTAGAGCTTGATTTGTTCTTCACTCCTCTCTGGTGAGCAGTGAGGTTCTGAACTCTGAGCTAAAACCAATTAAGAGGCATGGTCATCAGGGGAGCAAAGAATTAAAAACAAACTGAGCTTTGCCAAGCAGCAAATTTTTCTTGAACCAGAAGAAACCAAATTTGTCTTCCGCTGCTCCGTAAGAAATCCCCTAAAATTCAGAGAAGCAAACCAGTAAAATTAACATTTACAGGTCCACAGCAGAAATGTAACATTATTGTTTTCAATTTCAAATGTAAATAAAGAACAAATTAGCTCTGACTGTTTGAAATAAGAATGTGTCTGGAATTGTTGCCATTTCCAGGGTTTATTGACCCGTGCTCGGGAGCTGGAGAGGGAAATGACTGTTCAGGCTGTTAGAATAAGTTCTACACTGTAGGAATTGGGAATTCACTGTGCTTCAATTAATTCCAGCTTTGTAAAAACCTCTTTTCTTGTTTGCTTTATCCTTTTCTTCTTATTTTTTATTTTTACAGTGAGCCAGCAATTAATTTTTTAATCAAGATTCAGATAGAGTGTCATTACTGCTTCAGGTCTAATAATGAGCACTCTGTGATTCTCAGGGAAAATGGGTGTTTGCTTGGCTTTTTGTTCTTTCCCATTCACACTTGCCAGGTTAATATTGTGTTTGCAGATTTGCATTTGGACCATATTAATGTGCAATCTTGAAGTTAAAGAGCCAGAATATTTTGAATTCCAGTAATCCTCAACAGCCCCAGACACAATAGGCTTTCTCCTTCTACTTTAACTAATTACCTCTGTGCAGCACTCCAGGTGAATTTCAACACAAGCACTCTAATAATGTAATTAAAAATGTATAAAGGAATTAAAAATGAATTAAAAGGATATCCTGCAAAAACTTTCAAACCTGGACTAAATTAAATGACGAGACTTAAGTTGCTCTGTTTTAAAGGACCTGCAGTTGGCAGATTAAGAATGCTGGGGTACCACCAGGACCTCATGCAAAACAACATAAACATTAAACTGAGCAGGAACAAAGGAATCTTGGAATCTCCTGGGTCTCATTCCCCTAAAGGCCACCTGCACTTTGCAAATAGAAATGTTCTGCCAAAAAATCTTGCAACCAACCACGATATTCCCTTATTAACAAGCACTGGAAGGTGGTGAGGGGGAAGCTGCTGTCCTGCTCTGTGGAAGACGTCCCTGCCCATGGCAGGGGGTGGAAGAAGATGAGTTTTAAGGTCCCTTCCAACCCAAACCATTCCATGATTCCATTATTCTCTGGTTCCTGAAGCTGTGTGGGGCAGGACAGGATTCAGCTGATGTTTTGCCCTGGTTTGGGGGGATTTTGGGTGCGTTCAGCCAGGAGCTGCTGACTCTGGCTCTCTCGTGCAGCCAGCAGGATGCAGAGCTCCATGAGGGCAGCACGCAGCAAATCCAGCCCTGTCCATCGCTCCCATCACTTCCAGCTCTTCTCCACACATGCTCCAGCCCAGGCATGCCCCAAGCTGGAACAAAAGCATCAACCATAAAATCATCAAATCATTAAGGTTGGAAAAGGCCTCCAAAATTCAGAAGTCCAACTTTTGCCTTAATCCCTCCCTGCCCAGTAACACCAAAATACTCAATTCAATGAGCCATTCACTTGAGAGGTGAGTTTGATGATCCTGGTGAGTCCTTTTCCAGGGGATGGTGACTCCACCTCTGCCCTGAGGAGACTCCTCCAAAGCTTAGCCAGTGAAGAAATGAAGCTTTAGTCCATCCCGCCATCTATACAGACTTCCAGGGAGCTGAGGCAGCCCAGGCTCATCCTTTGCCCTGGGGATGGCTTTGGGAAGAGCAGGCAGAGCACCCCAGCCTCTGCACAGCCGTGGCTGGAGGCACAGAGGTCGCTGGGACCTGGAGAACTTCAGGAGCCTGGTAGCTGACACTGATTGCTGAGGACACCTGGCTGCACAGCAAAGGCTCTGCACAGTGAAATAATTAAATCAGGACAGGTCAGCTAAGCCAAAGTGTCTGTTTCTATAATCACAGCATTATCAAACGTGTTCCACAAGTAAACACAGCCACCAGCCCCCATTAAGGCTCCTTTAATCTGCAGAAAGTCAGACGAGGCTGCTTTGGACAAAACCCTAACAAGCTGTCTCTGAGTCGTGCCAGGCTGCTGTCTCAGGGCTGTGAGCTTCCCTTCAGCGCTGTCAGGGACTGGATTCTGAACTGAGGGCAGAAAAAGCAGCAGCACCACAGGAAAAACCAAGAGTGCAGGGGCTGGAATGGACTGGGAGACTGGTAATGATCACAAGCAAACATCTGTAATAAAACATCAAAGTCAAAATGCACTTGAAGTGATGTCTGCATGGAGAACAACATGGGTGGTGCTGAATGATATTTATCTCATGGGACAGCTTCATTTTTCTGTTATTTCTCCCTTCCTTGAGGTATCTCCATGGATCCAGCTGTAAATGTTTTGTTTTGTTTTGTTTTTTCCAGGTTTTGTTGGGGTTTTTTTTCTGCAAGCAAGTTATTTACTCCTCCTTTTGAGAATTTTAATAGATGAAATATCTCTATAAAAATCATATTCCTGAAAATCTGGCAGAAGACATAACTCAAGCATCGTGTAAACAGGAGGGACTTAAAATATCTTGAGTCCATAAATTCTGTCTGAAGCCACTCAAGCTGTTTAAAAATAATGACAGAAATTGTAACACTCTGTGGAGACATACACACATATAAGTTGAAAGTCTTTCTTTAGCTGTTTGCTTCAATTTGTTTATTTTAGTTTATAAATTAGTGGTTATGAGGATTTTGATTTTTGAGCTCAGGGTAATATCCAAGGGAGGTTTTCCCAGCTGAAGGCACCACAAGGAAAGTGCTTTCCCCGGGCTCCCATGAAACCAAGGCCAGCCCCTATCACCTCTGAAAAGTAGGAGCAGAAACCCTGCTAAATTCAGGGCAGGTTGTCTCAAAACAAAAGGGTGTTTTGCCACCAACTCCCTCTTTTTGCCTCCTGAGAGTTTTATTCAATGCAGAATTCCCTGCACAAACTGAGTGCCAGGATTTTCCAAAGAAAAATAAAGCATTAAAAACCATGCCAAAAGAAGCTTTGGGCAAGAATTTTAAGAGGCAAGTGCTTAAAGCTAGCAGAAACTAATGGAGCTGTAGAGGGCAATTAATTACCCTGGACTGTGTCTGGATCCCAATTTATTCAGGACCTGGACAGAGTCAGGTCCTGATTTCTCAAATTTTGTTTCTCCTCTCACCTCTGTGTGCCTGGTGCAGGCTCAGAGGCTCCTGCTCCAGAGTCTTCCTCTGCTTTTGGGGTTGGGACCTGGTTGGGTTGGGACACTGAGATACATTTAACCACCATCTCCTCTGGAGCAAGAGGATGAAGGAGGATACAGACACACCAGCTTTAAAATTCTGCATAATTCTACAGAGCACATCATGGCTCTGTAGTGGGTCTGTGTGGAGCCATCCCAGTGTGCACTCACAACTTGCTCTCTCTAACAGCATTCCTGGCCTGGATGTTGATAATTGGCCCATCCCACACATCTTTTCCTGGTTGTCCCTTTGGAGTCTTCCATGCCTTCCTCTGTACTTCCAATCTGGATCCCTGCATGAACAAAATAAAACTAATGTATTAAACTGCAGATTCTTCACCTGAGAGAATCCATCCCAGCAACACAAGAGGAGCCATTCCTCATGTTAGATCCTTCCCGAGGAGAAAAATCCCACAAGTACTCCTAGAACTCTCCCTAATCTGATAAAATGATCCTGTCTCAGACTCGATTTTGCATTTTAGCTGGGAAAGAGAGCTCCAGATGGGAAAGCATCGCTAAATTGCCCTCCTTAGAATGATGATAGGGATAACCAGGCCTGGCCTCTCCTGGAGGAGAATCCCCACTGCAGACATGTCAGACAGGCAGCAGGAGATCTTGGAGCCGTTTTGGGTTATCTCCACACAGACAGTGACCTTTGAGGGCTTTGCCCACTGGGGAGAAGCTCTGGAGCTAAGCAAGCAGGGAGAACAGGTGAACCTGGAGAATGATTCCCTCTGGAAACAGCTCATCCATTTCTGGTAGAACAGACCCACCATGCTCCAGACCGTAATCCTGAGCTTGTTCACAGTTGCTAGGGAAGTTAAAAGTTAGCCTGCCACACGTTAAAACAAAGTGGGACACAGATCTCCACCAGGAAAAGGTTCAGTTCTGTGCAGGCACAACTGAACCTGCTTTGGGGACGAAGCACAGGGTTTTACATAACCTTTTGTCCAGGTGTAAGACCTGGGATAAAACCTGGAAGATCAAAAAGGTGCATTGAGGTTTTTCCTGCAATTTCTATGAGGGATCCCCCTGCCCTTGCCATCTCTCATCTGATTTGGTGCAGAAATAACAATTTTTGCGTGTCTTGGTAAGGATTTCTGCCATAAAGCCGAGGACGAATGTTTATTAGCAGATGAGGTGAAAAGAGGGAAAAGCTCCTAGGAGGGAAATCCCAATGAGGCTCTGTCTCACCAAACTTCCCCCACTGACAGCACAGACATCTGCATTTGAGCTGATCACTGAAATTAATGACTACTGAGTGCTGCAACTTACAATTCCTTGACCTATTTTAAGTGTCTGGTTTAGGCTGCCTGAACTGATCCTGCAAAAAATATGTTTCTTCCTGTCATCTCCAAAGGTGCTGATAACAGAACATGCTGTGATACAGCACATGCTGGAGCTTTACAGCCTTGTTACAACACTCACCAGCCACAGACAGTTCAAGGTCAGGATTATCCCAGAATATCTGTAAATTTCTCTAATTTGTTTGGTTTTAATGTACATTTTCCTCGCTGATGTGCATTTACAGCCTGCATCTGGGTGCTAAGGATCATTCTGTTCCCATAAAAGTCTAATCTGCCCAAATATTGTTGTGTACGTTAAATGGAAAAAAAAAATAGGTTTTGAGGATGATGAACAGAATATTTCTGCAGTTAAAAAATAATTAGACATGCAGAAGGATGTAAGGAGTGTAAGACCTAGCAGTTAAATAATTTGTGTAAAAGAAGAGATTTGGATGTTCTAGAGAGGATGAGGGAAGAATAGGTTCTTGCATTATGAGAAAACAAAATAATTCCAAGCATGAAATAGCAGAGAGACACATGGAGTCATCACAAATATCTGCACAGACTGTGGGGATGTGAAAAGCTGAGGTAGAGAGAGGACCTGAGAGAGATCAGAAGTAGAAATGTAAGAGAGATCTCTGTAGCTGTGATCAAATCTGGGCAATGTGTCTGGGCAAAGGAGCAGCAGGCAGAGCTGGCTCAGACAAACAAGAAGGATAAATACAAAAAATAATCAGAAATGAGAGAAATCAGACTAAAGTAGAATTTCTGGGACAAAATAAAAAGGGGAAGCTGTGAATATCTGTAATTTTTCTTTATTTTTTAATGTACATGTTGAATTTGAGGGTATAATTTCTGGATGAGTTTAGGTATCTGAGGAGTTGGTGGCAGACATGGGAGAAGTTCTCCCTTTCTCAGAGAGAACTTCTTCCCTTCTCTCTCATGAAGCAGAATTTCATGGTTTCCCCTCCCTGCTCCCAGAGAACTCAGATGAGTCACGATTATGCAAAGATACAGCACTTGCTGCTTCCAACTTTTATTTGTACACCAGGCATCGTTTGAACTTTATTGCTGCCATTTCCTTTCTATCTCTAATACCAGGCCTGCCCTCAAACCCCCCAGAATCCTTTAAAACACACAGTTCATTAGTTCTGTTTTGAAAAGCATTGTAAACACCGAAAATACATCTCAGACAGGGATGTCTGGAATTGATAATGAAATTACAGCTCGCTCTGGGGCAGAGGGAACCATAAAACAGATATTAATGTGGAACTCGAGCCCTTGGATCCTGCAATATGGAGAAAACTCTCAGATAAAGCGCCATTAATGGCATTAATGTGTGGTTTCCATTTTAATTTCTCTGTAGAAGATCCTCAGAGCCATTCTGTTTATCCCACACCAGGATGTTTTGCAGTATTGTTTATCCCACATTAGGATGTTTTTGCACCTTCCCTGCTTTGGGAGCCCTGCAGTTTGGATTGGATTACACCCCCAGAAGAGTGGTACCACCCTGGTGGAACATCAGGAATTAATTTCTGCCCTTTGCTGTGTATTTTCCTGAAGGTTTCTACACTCTGCTTTGTGCTGGATGCATGTGCTCCTGGCTTGGGGTACAGGGGAGGTGCAGAGCTGATTTAGGCCATGCTGAGTGAATGAACCAGGAGGGAATTCACTCATTACCTGAACACATCATTCCCAAACTGCTGCTGCTTCACCTGTACAAAATGCAGGCTTTGTGCATTGCCATTCGGAGAATGAGTCTGAGACAAAATTAGCTTTAATTGCGCTTGCTGCTGGTGAGGATTTTACTTTCTAATGTTCCTGGAGAAGGAGGAAAAGATTGGTAATGTGGTCAAGGTGAAATTTATTTTCAGAGATGTATGAGCTACAGATCTAAATTCTTATATGTATATAAGATTGCACACCTGTGTCTGTTTACCTCCCCAGGCATCTGTACTAACGGGTTTTTAGGCCATGAAGTATTTATAATGAAATTTAACAAAGAGAATGAAATTTAACAAGGGGAGATTAAATTTTGCCATTTTTGTAAAAGACAGAAGCTGGAGACAAGGGAGGATTTTAGTGCTGGCTCTGGCAAGAAAGAAAAGTCCATGCTTTATTTGACACCTGAGAATTCAGGTGGGTACCCCTGGGGTACTGCTGCAGGCCTTGGGCTGTGCTCCAGAAGAATTCCACTCAGGAAGGGTGGGATGGAGAATGTGACCCAGGGTGGCCTTGGCTGACTGAGGAACTCCTTTAAATTCAACTACTAAAGCTACTTTAAAATTCTACACTCTTTATTGTGTTTGGCTGTTTCCTGCCTTGAAATAACCTTAAGTAAACTGGTTCAATTAATATAATTCCAGTTCTAAAATGGTTTCAACAATCTGGCTGGAGCACTTCGGAGGCTGCTGGTTGATTTTCCATGCACTTTTACAGTGAGAAGTGTTTAATGCCCCTTTTCACACCTACTTACCCCAGAGCTGCCACAGAAAGAAGTTCCAGGTCTCTATCCATGTTATTTATTGCCATATTCCCAAATATTTTTTTCCCAGTTAACCAATGTGTCTTACAACAGCGTCAGACCAGCCCAACTGGGCGTGTCTGGCTTTGTGGGATGAGGCCTGGACTCCCATTAACCTCCCAGGAATACCCAAATTTTTCTGCAGGATCTTGCCAAATGGGAGAAGCAATTATCCTTGTTTGATCCTTTGGTTATTATCTTCCTCTCTGCATGGAGTAATTAACTCCAAGGTATCGTCCAAATAAATAAATTTCACGAGGCTTTCTGGAAAACCTCTCATTAGAAAAATGAGTTTGGTTGTCTCGGCTCATATGGCATCGATCAGTGCTCTGCTTAGCAAAATAAATACAACTTGGGGGAAGTTGGGATCAATCTCTGCCCAGAAAAGATAAATGAGGCAGCAGCAGGGAGAGCCACTGCGAGCACATTTAAGTAATAAGACCCAGCAGGACCTGCCATTGTTAGGGCAGACGCCCTGAAGTGTCTTAATGTGATTATAATGTGGCTTCCTGAAAGAAACCAATTATAACTATCTTATATAAAACATTATTATCAATATTCTGCGGGGCAAACTGCAAGCCAAACAATTAAAATTTTATTTTTCAACTTCCACGCGCAGTTTTGAGAAGCCTTTCCAAAGACACTTTGCCAAAGCATTTCCAAAGACTTTTTTTTTTCTGGGTGGTAAGAGTGAAAAGTGGAGCTGGTCCCTGGGCTTAGCACAGGCACAGAGGTCAACACAGCCCAGATTTAATTTCCAAACACATTGTTAAAAATTTGTATGTAAATTCTTTCTCGCTCAGTTAGCTGGCTAACAAATTGAATGTTCCTTCCTGATAGCTTAAAAAGAGATTGAATGTATTTTAAAGGATATTTAGAGCTTGTTTTCAAGATGCAAAACCCTGATTTGAATATATTAATTTTGTTTCTCAAGGTGCACTTGTGTCCTATTCTGTAGTGCCTGTGAGGAGAAAAAATGGAGAAAGGTTGTTCCTCACTTTCATTTAATGAGCACTTATCTCATGTGGAAATCTAATTTATTATATCTGAGGGTACAGCAGGTTCTTCCCTTGGTACAGACATTGTTTGACCTCCTCGTTAGCACCTTTGGAGGGGGCAAACTGCAGCCTCAGAGGGTGACACGGGACAGGGAGGAGCGGCTGCCATCCAGCAGGGCCTGGAAATGCCAGAGACGCCCACAGGAACCTCACAAGGACCAGCAAAGTCCAGTGCTGCTGTCTCCAGCATGAGCAGGGCAAGGACACACCGAGCAGTTCCAGCAAAGCGACTGGAGCTGAGCGAGCTGGGATGGTCCAGGCTCTTCTCAGGGGTGCCCAGTGATGGCCAAGAGCCCCCAGGCACAAGGTGGAAGATGAAGTTGTGTTCCAGCCCAAGAGAAGCTCTTCTCAGGGGTGCCCAGTGATGGCCAAGAGCCCCCAGGCACAAGGTGGAAGATGCAGCTGTGTTCCAGCCCAAGAGAAGGGGCTCAGGGCCAGGAGCAGCCAGCCCAGCAAGGTGGTGGGGGTTCCATCCCTGGCGATTTTCAAAGCCCAGCCTTTGCTCCGGCAGGGATTGGGCTGGATGATCTCTAGGGGTGCCCCCCACCTCAGCCCCCCTGGGACTCTGATGCCTCAGAGAAAATGAGCCCCAAGAGTGGCCTGATTTCCATGGCAGTGACTGGAAAAGTATTTTGTGGGAAGTGTTCCCCCTTTTCCTCCTGGTGTCTGGTGGCTTTGCACTCAGGATTTGCAATGAAACAACAGCCTGTGACTTACTGCGTCTTCTGTTTCCCCTCGTAGCTTGTGCAGCTTTGCCTTTTTCTCCCTTCAAGGTTAATTTGGCCTCTTTAAGATCTTGTCTATTTTGCAATACTTTTTTTATCTCTGTTGCCGAACAGATCATATATTCTTAAAAGAATAACAAAGTCAGGAATTCAATATCCACAAGCTTTATTCTGGTAATTTTGTTTAAACTTTATATTAAAACCTGTCACAAAAGCTTTAAAAATGCATCTGCGAATAACTTTTAGCTGAATATTTACTCTATGTGTTTATATATTTAAAGATCTTTTCATTAAAGAAACCTAGGATGATTAAACTTGCTGGATTATTTTTTAATAAATTTTTAGAGCTTACATTCCGCAAAATTTCTGGGAGTCTTAACTCCTCCATCACCACCAACAGGGACCTGCTGAACATTCCTTTTCCCAGCCTGTGCAGATAAATTCAATCCACACCTGGCATTTCAGGTATAAATATCTGCCCAAGGATGTTCTTGAGGTTGGCAGGCTCGCAGCAGCAAAATGAAGCTGACACGAGTTCCAAATGACCAATGATTTAAAATTTGGAGGAAATAATAAGACAACTGATTTGCAGAGCCCACGCAGGCTGCTGCTGAGGTTTTTCACAGCAGGTTACTCATCAGCCTAATAGAAATGCTGACATGCACAACCTCAGCTCCTGGATCGCCCAGGCACGGCTCTAATCCAATTGATTTGTGGTTGTTTCCTTGGATGAAGACATAAAGTTGATGTGTTTTCCAAAATATCCTCACTTCTTCTTTAGGACAAAGAGGCTGTCCCAGAGGTACCCGTGATTACATGATTCAAAGGGATTTTTATGATTTTTTGGCGCCTGGTAAATGACAGTGTGTCATATTTTACCCCAGCTGAATTGCAGCCCTGGGAATAATGACACCATTTTCAGCTGGAAATAGGCTGCCCTGACCTCTCAGCAAAAATGGTATTCCCAAATTTAAGCACTTTTTAAGTTAACTCTGCAATAGCAGTATTTTTTTAATGAATTATGTCATTGATAATTATGTTGTCTTGCAATTTTCAGTTATCAAAATTAACACACAACGTTTGCAGCAATGGCTACATCACACTGCATTTTCTCACGTTCTTGTTTTCCAAACTGTAAAAAACTATCGAGAGATGTTACGTTTCTTCCTTTTATTCAACTTCAATATGCCAAGAAAATCTGTTTTATTGCAGAGTGAAAACAGAAGAGTAAATCTAAGAATAACTTTATTTAAATACACAGGGTTTTGCTGTTACTAAGATTTGTTCATCAGGGCCCGGCTGGGTCAGGCTTGGAGCAGCCTGGGATTGTGGAAGATTCCCTGCCCATGGAAAGGGGTTGGAACAAGGTGATCTTTAAGGTTCCTTTCCAACCCAAAGCATTCCATGATTCCAGGGATGTAATTTTGGGGTGCTCTGTCAGTCTTGGCTTCATTCAAGTTCTGTTTCATCTGGGGTCTGGGCAGACAGCTCTTTTTTTTATCTAGGGCAGAAGAGTGGAAGCTCTACATTATTCCAATTATCCACAGAGATCCTGGCTGCAGGACGAGGCCCCACAGACACGTTTTTAGTAGATATTGTTCAAACAGAAGCTTTTAAAAATCTGTCTTTTAATTAGGAGCTCCCCCACCTCTCCTAACCTGAGCTGTACTAGCCAGCAACTGGTCCTGCACCACAACCACGACAGGATTCCTCTTCCCTGCCCAGGAAGGCTGGGATGGGGAATTTTCAGTGAGACCACGGGGATTTCTTGTGGCAGACTCAGCCCCTCACGAGCTGCTGCTGCTGGTACTGACTTTTGGGCTAAGTCCTACCAGGATCTATAATTCCAACATCTGAAAAACACTGGATGCAGGAATTGTATGGGAACGTGGGCTTGGCAGGAAGGGTCTTGTCAGGAATTCAGACTCATGGTGGGTATTTACTACCCAGGTTGCAAAAAAAAAAAAAAAAATTTCTGCATTGGGTTGATGCTGTCATTTTGGGTTTCCTGAATTAAATGCATGCTTTGAAGCCAAGAGATATTTTATAGGCAGCGTTGCTTTCTATAGCAAAGAGAGATTTTATAGTCGGTGTTACTTTCTGTAGCAAACAGTTATGGGAGTCTGAAACTTGATACACAAATATTTGAACATTTTCCCACATCCGTATGGTGACTCGCTTATATAAATACATTCTGCAGCCTTAGCAAGTGAGGATCCCTTTCAGCAAACCTCCCTCTTAGAAAATCTCTGCCATTCTCTAATCAGCTTTCTCTTTTTAGTTTCCATCCATACACACACAGGGAAGTTCAGTGAATAATGAGCTCAGGAATGTAATTCGAAAATTAGTTTCCAAAATAATTTAAAAATATTCTTCATCAAAACCATACCAGAATCATAATCAATTTGTCTTATGGGCTTTTTTCATTAAACTGATTTTTATTTGTAAATTACATTCTTGTTTGCTTCCCCTTTGAAAAGGCTTGAAATGAGATGCTTAAGGGCAATCAATAATTTAAAGCCACAAAAAAATTGTTCCACTCATCACTTTTCTAGGAATAAGGCTATTAACTTCTTCTTTATTTGCCTTGATTTTATTTTTGCGAGTGAAGGTTGTTAAACCTGATGGGTGCGGGCTGACTGCAGCTCAGAGATGTTTCTGTTTGACAAGATCTGTGCTGAGGACAGGAATCCCATTTCAAGTGTTTGGGGATCAAAGGGAGGGAAGGCAATCACATAAGCCCCAAATTGGATTGCTCTGGCATATTTTATTTATGTAAACATTGCTCAAGGAATCGAATCACTGGCGTTGAAATACCTGACTCCAAGGGCTACCTTGCGGAAATAACAGCAGATTACAGGGTTGGCAAAGGATGAAACTCTACACCTGCTCATTTGGTGTCGGTGAGGGAAGGAAACGAGTAATATTCCAGGCCGAAAAGCAGTTCTCCAAAGACAGAAGTCATCAGTGGAAAGAAATGCACCTCTCAATTACCGTGATCAAGTGTGATTTGCTCAGGGACAGCACAGAGGTTTGCTGTGATCACCTTGACAAAATAATCACAATTTCCCCCCGGCCTCTGCACTTCCAGAGCTCGTCGGTGACAAGGTGAGGGGATCCAGGCTCTAATTTAGAGCTAGTGGGGAAGGCAGCAAATGAGAGTGGATCTGAATAAACAGGCTGGCAGCTGGAGCTGGGGGAGGCTGCATCAGTCCTCAACAACTTCACGGCCACGCCACGGCTGGTGGTGCCAACCCCCTCCGCAGCCAGCGTGGAACTTCTGCCACGTGCCCACAGCACTCTCACCCCAAACAGATGGGAGTCAGCACAAACAGCCTGAGAATTACAAACTGGGGCTGTCTTCCTTAATGATAAACTCAGAAACCTGGAGGAAATTATTTGTTTTCCTGCCCTTGAGAGGAATTTTGCCCACAGCACTGTTCCTCAGAGACGCTGGGAGCACAGGTTTCCCCAAAGCAGATGTTCTCTGTGTTGAGTGATGGGGCAGTGTCAGAGAAGCCCTGATCTCTCAATCAGCTTGGTTCCCAAAGCATTCAGTTTTAGGCTTTCTGTTTCTGTTTGCTGCAGTGGTGCTGAATGTCATGGACAGCAACCCAGCGACCATCAGCACCCTGCTCCAGAGGATCACAAGGAAATACAGCCTCAGTTTGCTGTTGTAACTTGGCAAAAGCACATTTGGTGTTTTCATTGATGGCAGATTTATCTTCTCAGCAGAGACAAAATGTCTCTGTCCTGGGTACAGCCAACACCTTCACTTAGTCCATGAATTTCCTTCTTGGAACTCTGATGCTTTTTGGATTAAAGACTGGAAGATTTTTGGTGATGGCCAATTCATTGCTTACATCGTTATCAGAAAGTTGTGTGCAGCCTGGCAATATTTCAGAAAACACCTGGGGCAGGGGGGAAGCAGATCTCTGTGCCCCAGATGTTTGTGCCACAAAATCAGGATTCCAAATAATTCCCTGTATCCCTCAGTACATCACAAATTATCTGTCAGTGCCTGTAGGAGCCATTGGCCAGTTAAATATTTTCCAACCTGTTCCAAGACTGGATGTCCTCATCCTTGTTTTTCCTCAGGATGGTCTGTCTTTGAACATGTGTCTTGCTTAATTTAATTTAATTTATTTATGCTCCTTTTTGTTGGTCTTGATCTGTGGTGCAACAAAAGGCTGGTGAGGACAGGACCAACAAATCCCTGCGTGATGGGATTCCTCTTTTTCCTTTTTCTGTCTCCCACACAAGCAGGAAAAGCACTAAACATGTACTAAAACGTCTCTAAGGGCAATATTTCAGCTTTTAGTCCGTGCCACTGAGGCAAGGGGAGGAGGAAGCCGCTCCCTGTGCAGGGTGACAGTGCCAGGCAGGCGCTGGCACAGATTAGGCTCTGGCTCTGACCCCTCCTGACAGTGCTGAGGAGTTTTCCCCTGGAATCTAAGCACCAATTTGTTTGAAAATCTATCACTGTCACCAAGGAATTGCAAAGCAGCAGCCACTGTTAGCGCTGACCCTGCAGGATTTTCTTTTTGCTGCTGGTGGAGGCAGATGTCTCACACACAGAGCACGCACCCGCTGGCAAACAACAGCCTCCAGTTCAGAAATGCTCCCTCAAAATCCCTGTCATAGCTCCCAATTTTTATGTTTAGCTTTATTAAACAATTCAATGTATTCATAGAGAATGAAGGAGCAGCAGGTTGGGCAGTCACTGGCCTGCACAATGGGAATATCTGAATTAATTTCTCAATTAAAAAAAAAAAAAGGCAGAAGAAATGAGATAACAACAGGTTCTTTAGTCTGCTCTGCTTGATTTGTGAATATTTGGGGTGAGGAACTGCACTCCAGGTATGAATGCAGTGCTTTAAGCCCTAGAAGAACTCCCCAGTGTGGCAGCACAGCATCTCCCAGGGGACAGCAGTGCCAAAGGAAAACCCAACACTGTTTAATTGCTGGCTTGGAGCTTTTCCTGCCATAATCAAAAGCAAGGAGCACAGCCACTGTTCTTGTCAACAAGAAGTTCGTTTTTTCTCAAGAGATTTCCAGGCTACTTTTGCAGATTTGAGTTTTTGATAGTTCAAATGAACTTTTGATAAACACCAAGGAGGAGTTTTCCAGAGGAGAGCAAAACCAGCCTGGCTCTTCCTCCTGTTTCTGCTGACTCCCAAAACCCAGCCTGCCTTTCCCACACTCCTGATGGTCATTGATGTCTAAAAACAACTTCAAAAAAAACCTTCTTACAACTATGTCTGGGAGCTTTTCATGAGAATAAAAGGACACTGATAGGTACCACTGTGAAGTGAAATAAGCTCATTTTAACGGCCCAAGAACCAGCTGAAGGCCTCACTCTTGTTTTAGGACATTCCTTTATCAATTGCTCACTCACCTTCACACCCAGATGTAACTTAATTTAACCTAAATATTCTAGATTGACCTCATAAAATGCTTCTGAATATGTGTAACTTTCCTGCACTTTAAATATCTTTATTGCCAAGAGTAATGCAGGCTCAAGTATTTAAACTCTGCAGCAGTAAATTTAGACAGTCAGCAACATCAATATATCGACTAATAGTTACATTTTAATAACACTGGATGCATTAATATTGTCTTTAGTGATAACAATGTGGCCAAGAATAACATTTTTATTCCTTGCATGCAGTTTGGGAGTGTATATATAACACCACTCTCTCTCCTGATCTTTTTTCAAAGCCAAGCTTGCAAAATCCTAATTAGAGACCTGGGCAAGGCAGAAGAGAGTTTTCTTATTTCAAGGCAACGCCTGCAAAATTAGTTGCACACCCTAAAATATTCTTTCTTTCAACAACGTGGATATTTACCATTGATTATAAGAGACTGATATAAAACTGAAGAGTGATAATCACATTCAAACAATTTGTAGTTGCCCGTCCATCATCCATCATCCATCCATCCATCCATCCATCCATCCATCCATCCATCCATCATCCATCCATCATCCATCCATCCATCCATCCATCCATCCATCCATCCATCCATCCATCCATCCATCCATCCATCCATCCATCCATCCATCCATCCATCCATCCATCCACCCATCCATCCATCCATCCATCATCCATCCATCCATCCATCCATCCATCATCCATCCATCCATCCACCCATCCATCATCCATCCATCCATCCATCCATCCATCCATCCATCCATCCATCCATCCATCCTTTGTTAACTCATTTTCTTCTCTATTCTACACGAGTTACCAGTGGATAAGAGGAAAAAAAAAATTCCCAGGCATTGCCAAGCAATTCAGGAAGGGTGGTCAACACATCTGAAACCCATTTACCATCTGGTGACTTTTTGTTCTGTTAGAAAGATAGCAGTGGAGGCAATTTGGAATGTATTTAATGCTTGAAATTAGGAAAAATATATGAATTTTTTTATTGCTGTTGTTTCAATGAGGCTTAAAGTAAAAGCCTTGAATTGGGAACAAAGCTCTGATGTGAAGCTGGGGTTGGGACATTTTGTAGCTTCCTCAGAGGGCAGATCCTGAAAGCAAAGGTTGGGTGATTCATGTAGGGACAAAACAATGGACATGGAAAAATAGTAATGAAAGCAAATGCTGGTTTCTGGTCACTCTCCTGCCAGGGGCCTGGGACTGGAATCAGCCGTGAAATTCAGCCTGTCTTGTCTCCAAGCTCCCAGACACTGGCGCCTGCTCCTTGTTCTCACCCAAACCCAGGGTGTCTTTTGTCTGAGTAACAAAGCCAACCAACCCTAACCCACTCAATATTCAGTCACCTACAATGGCTGGAGCAGGGAAAAGTGATGGATTTCCCCAACAAATGGCATCGAGAGCAGGAGCTCTGTGTGCAGCAATCTGGGGCACAAACTCCAGCTCCAGGACTTAGGAGTGGAGTAAATGCAGAATTCCTTCTTTCGCTCTGCTGCTCAGACTTTGTGGTTTGAGGCAAGCAGGGCTGGCAGTTTTGGGACAATATCTCCTGTGTGAGGTGGCCTCGAGTTCTCCAGCCTCAGGGTTTGAGATCCAGCTGGGTGCTCCCTGTCACTCATTCCCGCTCCTTGTCTCCATCTGCATTCACCCACCTCCTTTCATCAGAGCAAAAAGAGGCTTTCTCATCCTTACAATGCAAGGTTTCTCATTTTGCAAGGTTTTCCCTAAAACCCAGGATTTACAGGACTCTGTAAATTAGCAGTAAGGAGGCAACAGTTTCTGTAGATTTTCTCAGAAGCTGGATTTTTAAAGGATTCCCCCCCCCCCACCATATGTTAAAAAGATTCCAGAAAAGTCTGGCTTAGCCCAAGCAATCTCTAATTAATGTGCAGTGGGTTAACTTCAAGTAATTCTGGGTTTAACAGTGCCTGTGAGCAATGCTGAGAAATTTCAGTGGGGTTTTTTTTCCAGTAGAAGTGTGAAATAATGGCTGCTCTATAAAACCCCCTCATCTCCACCACTTCCCACCTCATTTGTTTAAAGCCTGGTGGTTTTATGGCTTGTCTGCACCTCTCCTGGAATGGGACTAATAAGAGGAAGAGATGTGACTTGTCCACTGCTTCCAGCACAAAAAAATCCCCTCGTGCTCCTGCTACAGCCATCCACAATGAGCACACGCCTTTAAAAAATACAACAGCAAATTAATCAAGAGCAAACACAAGTCTCTTCTGCCTAAGGGGTCTGTGGGAGATGGTAAATAATCAAAAGGAAGGCTACAGCTGATTTATATTTCTTTATGATGATCAAAGGCAAATGGACTCCAATTCAGCAAGGAATATAAATTCTGTGTGAAAACTCACTTTTTCTGCTGCATATAAAATTGAAAAGCCTTCTCCACTGGGCTATATCTAGTTTAAAATCCATTAGCTAATACTGCATGCCCTAAGGTTAGAAAAGGAGCAAAAATCCAATGGTGGACTAGACATTGCAGGGAGTTTTTTATGTGTCCCCCAGGTTTTATGTGTCTTGCTTGCTTCCTAGCTGGAGATAATTAGATATTGAGAAATCTGGCTTGTTTAAACAATTGTTGTCACCATGTTTCTTATACACAACCAGCTAATGAAGCGTTTTCTGTTATTAAACATAAATCAGCATCCAAAAAAACCCAAACCCACCGACCTTGCCCTGAAATGTGTGGTGGCTGTGGGGGCTTTTGGATGGTGGGAGAGGAGAGGGCAGCCCCAAGCACCACGGGATCCCAGCTGCAGGGATTTGGGGATGGATCCCTAGGCAGGATGATGCGATCTTGTTAATGGGTTGTTCACTGGGACACAGGTTTGGCTCCTAGATTAAACAGCCTGGAACAGCCAGCACAGCTCCAGAGAAGCCAAAGAGTTCTTTTTTAGACCTCAGTGATTTTATGATTTTTAGATTTTGGGGGCAGTGGAAGGATGCTACTAAACCAGATGATTAGAGAAAAATAAAACTGGTGAAATGGAAAGGTGCAGCCTCCTCCAGTGATGGATGTTGGTTTGCTTTAAAACTTTTATGACCAGGAAAACAAAGCCAAACTATTCCATAAAAGTTTCTATGACAGTTTCAAAAAGTAAAGTAGTCTGTCCAACCTTTCACTGTGTTACACTTCCTGAATTCTCTTCTCTTCTCTTCTTTTCTCTTCTCTTCTCTTCTCTTCTCTTCTCTTCTCTTCTCTTCTCTTCTCTTCTCTTCTCTTCTCTTCTCTTCTCTTCTCTCTCTCTCTTCCTCTCTCTCTTCCTCTCTGTCTTTCTCTCTCGTCCTTTCTAATTCTCTTTCTCTCCTCTCTCCTCTTTTCCTCCATATTCTATTTTCTATTTCAAAGTTCTAATTTCTACCTTTTCAGTTCTTTTCTGCTCTATTTAACCTTAAACATCCAAACACCAAAATTTTCTTCCAACACTTTTTTCTAGGATCTCTAAGTCCTCTCTCCTTGCCAGCTTTACACCTTGAGCTATCCTGCAGTGTCTTGCAAGGCATTGCTCCAAAATTTGAGCCAAAAATCCCTGCAGCTTTTGAATGACATCATTTTAAATACTACAACAACATTTGAAGTGGGATAGGAATCATAGGAATATTTTTATTTAGCTTTTAAGCTCTTTAGCAACAGAATTGCTCTTTAATTTTGTTTCACTACTAATAAATGGATTATTTTGGTTTGGAAAGAAGAGGGTTGTGAGGTTGTATGAGGCAACCTGGCTGAATGGGATTCAAATCTTGATTGGTTTTCACTATGCACTGAATAATCTGTGTTTGAAAATTAAAAGTTTAGGCAGTTCACTGGACAGGAAGTTATGCTGAATGAGGTCAAGGGACCTTTAAAATTAGAGCTCACCATTCTAAGTGAATGTTTTTGTTGTAAAACTCTCCCCAAAACTGTTGTCAGTCCATCCTTTTCCAGAGGGTGACATTATCACAAGTCACTGCACTGCCCTTACTCTGCTGTTTTTCACTTGGATTGGACACAGACCAAAGAGAACTCCGGGTGCTCCTGAAAAAATCTCACCTGCAATACATGTGGGGGTTTCCAAGAACTCATCTTGGACCAGAGACTTGATTTGGTTTCAAAGCTTCAAGCAAAGCATCATCCAGTGAAATCCTTCTAGGGGAAGGCGCCCTGCCCATGGCAGAGGTTTGGAATGAGATGATCTTTGAGGTGCCTTCAAACCCAAAACGTTCTGTGATTCTGTGAAATTTATGAGGACAAATGCACTGTGTGTTTAAAATTCCTGTGCAGGAAGAGCATGGAATCCATCCAGGCTGGACAACCACAGCCTTCAGCTCCAGGGTTCAGTTGCCAATTGCACTGTGCATATTTAATCAAGTGCACTATTGTTTCGAGTGCCTCATTTAAATTCCTCAATTAATTAAAAAAAATCATAAATAACTCTTATGGAATTGTTCTGTCTCTGCCAAGAATAATTAAAGCAATTTAGCAGAATGAACCTCCTAATTGTCCGTGTTCAGCATTCCTAATTCACCACAGAGCTGGGTGCTCCTACAGGGAGCAAGTCACTGACATATCTCCTGTATTTTATGTTTCTCTGGATGAAACTTAGAGCACTTTGCTCACATCTTCTTTGACATTTCTAGGATGGTCTCACACTCTTTTCCAACAAATTAAAGACTTTGGTTTTGCCCAATCTGCTTTTATAGCAGATCCATCTCTCCATGAGATATTAGCTGGCTCATCTTTTCCCTCTTTCATTTTTCATGTTTTAGAAACAGTGAAAATGGGAACAGTGAGTGGATGTGGAAAAAACCTCCTTTAGGTAACATGTTACCATAAAGATACAAATATCCCAAAAACCGAGATATTCAGAATGGTAGTCTCACTTTCAAAATACAAGATATTGCCTAATTTTCATCAGGAGCCTGTGGGAATCAGGGACACAGGGAATATTTCTCTGCCTGAAAGCTCCTGACTCCCAGGAAAAGCCTGGTTTTTACCTCCATCCATGCAGAAAGCTTCCAGAGCTTTGAGATAGGCTTGGAGACAATCAGAGTGTGAATTAGACAGCAGTGTGGTTAGCAGTTTGTCACTTGGTGAAAAATGGATATTTGGGTTTATGTGCTGTGGCTGTAGGTGAGGATTCAGGGTGGAGAATTGTGGGTGCTGCCTCAGTTTCCCTTCTCCTGCTTCAGCTGCTCCATGTTGTGCAGTGCTGGGAGCACAAAGTCACGGGGTGAGAGTTCCCCCAGTGCAGATGTTGCATGGACAGACAAATAATGAGTGGTTGGCAGTAAAGCAATGGCAGCAGCCGTTTAAAGCACGTGGTGCCAGCTCATTGCTTTGCTTTTCTTGTGTCAGTTCAGACATTTGGAGCCTCTTGGGGCTCTTGCTGGGATGTTCCTCAGGAGTGCAGAGCCTGTGCCATCCTAGGCTGGATGACAGGGACAATGAACAACCTTTAAAAACCGAGAGCAAGGCCCCTCTGCTTCCTTTGTGGTGCAGCAAAACCCACCAGGGGCTGCTCAGTTCTTGCAACCCCCGTGTCAGGAGAACCCCACAGCAGCCCTGGAATGCAGATCCATGACTGCTTGGGATATGCAAAGTGTGTGGAGAGACATCTGCCTGTGCCCTGGAGGAGCAATACCTGCAGGAATGGTGACCAGCATCCAAGGAGAGAATTTCCCGAAAGATCAGAGCTACTTTAATTTCCTTTTAACCTGTGCCTTCTCAAATGGCTGCTGACAAGTCTGTGCCTGTAAATAAAACATGAACTACCTGAGGTCGAGAGGAAAATTATTGATGGCACAAATGGGACTTTGTGTCTGATCCTCATCCTGCTCCTTCCCATCCCCTTCCCAAAATGCCACAAATCCCAGGAGCAGGAGCTGTGGTCAGCAAAGGGAAGCCACTCAAAGAGAAAAGTAGGGGAGGACTCACCGTCCTCTGACAATTTTGGACGCATTTCAACCTTGTTTGCCCTACCAAGGGCAAAAACGCCTTCACTGGCAATAATTCCGCCGTTCTAAAATAATCTAAATATAATCATATAAAAAAATCTTTCAAACCACGTTTAAAAGAGCACAGGAGCTTGTTCCTTTATAAACTTTTGTTGCTTATAGGCAACAATTTATTGCATACCTAAGATTTAATTTGGGTTTGTTGTTTTTTGTTTTTTTTTTCATTTCTGATCTATTTTGTCTCTTTTTCATGGGACATCTCAAAATTAGCAGACTTTATCAGTCCAATCTTTCAACAATTTCCGTGGTGCAGAGGAATCCCTTAGCAAAATTATAAGACCTGAAAATGTTATTTCATATCTAGATCATAAAATCTGTTTTTTCTTTGGTTTTCTGTTTTAAGTGCCCTTTTATTTAATGATGAACTGGCCATTTCTGCCTACAAACCCTTCAGCTTCCTCGAGGTAATTTGGCACCACATTCTGGGGCAAAAAAAGTGTGTTCAAGGATATAATTTAGGAAAATGTCATGCAATCAAGAGTCATCAAGTCCATCTCTCTTCCCTAAGACCTGATCAGCTAAATATCCTTCCTTGTTTATGGAACTCCTACTTCCCAAAAATTCTGTAATGCCTGAGCAGAATCATCTTCCCCATGATTTAATCTCGATACCTCTTATCCTGACAAAACAAACAAGGGTTTTTTTTTTCCTTCTTTTCAAAAGCATAAAAATAAGAGTGATTCAGCATGGTTGTTTTTTTAAAATGTTTTTTTATTTTTTTGCCTGCTTTAGGAAAGGGTAATGCAGATGATGAATGGGAACACTCAGTGGCAGAAGAGAAATGATTTGCACTTAGTGCTTGAAATGTGTGAGTCGCAGCACTGTATAAACACCAAAAAAAAATTTAGATGAAATATAAAACACTGAGCCAGTGCTGGTGCTTTAACCTCTGTCAGACATCCCCCATATTTTTTGCTACTCATGAAGCATTTGCAAACAGGTTTTCTGTGCTCTAAGACCACCTCTGCTTTAAAACTGATATTACAGTTCATTAATTTAGGAAAAAACTGACTTGATTCCTTAAATCCTGCTTGTCATTTCATGATGAGGATGTTACAATTTGGATTCTAAAGTCCATCCTCAAGGTTAAGCAAAACATTAACCTTGACCTGATAGTTCTAGGCCAGGCTTTGGATCGGGAATGGAGATGTTCAAATGGTTTTAGGTTGAAAGAGAAGAGGTTTGGATGGGTTATGGGGAAGGAATTCCTCCCTGTGAAGGTGAGGAGGCCCCAGAATGGAATTCCCAGAGCAGCTGTGGCTGCCCCTGGATCCCTGGCAGTGCCCAAGGCCAGGCTGGGATGGGATTTGGAGCACCTGGGACAGTGGGAGCTGTCCCTGCCATGTCAGGTCTGGCACTGGGTGAGCTTTCAGGTCCCTCCCAGCCCAAACCATTCCATAATTCCATGATCCGATGCAAATGGGCTGCACACTCAGCAACGTGGAGATTCCACAGCGTTCTCCAAGAGAAAGCACGCCCAGACAGCGCTCAGCACACAGCAGCAGCAGCAGGCAGGTTTGATGGAGCTGTGTCCAGGGGGAAAGGTCTCCAGAGGCACAGTGCAGGTGTTTTCCCATCGTGCCTGGGCATGCACAGGCATCCCGAGCCCATCTCCTGCTGCAGCAAACTCTTCCTGCCACAGCCCCCAGGAACGGATCCTTGAATTCATTCCCTGCTAATGCACAGCCAGCTCGCCCCCTTCCCAGCACAGATCCCTCTTTATGTTTTGAGACGCCCTGAAATGCGTTCTGGTGTTGATTTTTTATTTATGTAGCTTGGGTTTTTTTATTTATGTAGCTTAGATATTTGATAATATAATTGATAAATATATAAGAAATATAACTATAATATAATATAATAAACATGATATAATAAACATAATACAAAATATAATATAATATAA
>VWYI01042547.1:0-15350 GCA_013399455.1 Anthoscopus minutus | reverse complement strand
TCCGCTCTGGCTGGAGGAGTTCTTCTGTTGTTTTTCAGCTCTCTTGAGAGCTGGGCCGCTGGGTGGGGGGGGAGGGAAGCGGGCCGCGGCAGCAGCAGCGGCAATGGCTTGGCCGGCCCGGCCCAGCCTGGCTCAGGCCGGGCTTCCCCTCACTCACAGCTCTGTCACCTTCAGCCGCCGGAAACCAAAGAGGAAGAGTTCAGAGTTTCCCGGGCTTCACAATGGTATTCACGGGGGTGGGACTTGACTCTGAATAGCTTACAGAGCTGTCAGTTCTCAGAACTAGACAGTCACTGGCTCCCTCTGAAATTCCCAAGAGCCTCTTTCAGGAGAACTATTTCCGGGGATGTCTTCCTTTCCTTCCTCTCTAATACCAACCAATGTCAAACCAGCACAACTTGGAATATCAGGATGACTTTCTGGTCACACTCCAGATGACTTTCTTTATTTCAGAAAGGACAGAAATACAGTGCTTTGAACATTTCTTTTTCCTTAATGTGATACATAGAATTAAACCAAGTTCAAGCTTCCTTTCCCTGGATCCCAGGTGGAGAAGACACCTACTTCATCTCTCCTCTTTCCTTGGGAAACCAAAATCCAGTTAGGTCAGTATTACAGCAAATGGTGTTGACTTTTACCAGATCTGCACATCAGGTTCCTTCATCTATACTTTTTTAGACAGTAACAGTTTCTCAAGTGTCTTTGCAAATGTGATGACATGCTTCTTTGTTTGTATGAGGTGGTCAGAAAATGAAACACCTCAATTAATGATCATCCATTCACTCCTGTGCTCAGAGGCTCATAGGTCTGAGCCCTTTTCTGACTGCAACTCTTGCTGTGGAAAAAAAAAAAGAGGCTTTTCTTGCATGTAGGAATGTTAATTTTAATTGGATTGAAGGGCCTTGGAGATTCTTTATATTCAAAGAGCAAACACCACCACTATCATTATGAATTACTATTCCTGATGAGTCTAATTCTTTTTACTGCCATTACAGCAGATGCTAGCATATCTATCCTCAGTGGCCAAATCAATCTTTCCAAACTCCTAATAAATATTCCAGGAAGAATACTAGATTTTATAACAGCATTTCCTGGCCTTGACAGGAGAAGATAGAGCTGCCCCTTCAAGCTGGCTTTTCACACAGCTTACCTGCAAAGCCTAAGGGACACCAGATAGGGATCCCTTGCTGAACATTGTCTAACATGCCTGCTGTTATACAGGCAGATATTCACAGTGACAACATTTTACCCTGTTAAAAGCCTTCAGTACAGTATTTTTCTCTCTGTGGCTATGCCTCTTATTTCAGCTTCATCTATCTTCAAGTGCATGAGCTCTGTTGTGGTTAATTAGAAACTTCAGGGACTTCTGACATGGGGAATTTCACAACAAATAGGCATCCCCTGGCAGAACCTGGAAAATAGAAAGCCTACTGAAATAAAACATATGGGTTGCTCAAAACAGTAGATATTTAAAAGAAGTCAGATTTGTAATCTCCAAAACTAGGTAGACTATCTGCATATAGATTTCTTCTTTCTTAATTTCTTTCTTGCTGTCATCTAGCAGATTAACAACTTTCAGCTGCTAATCATCACCAGTGTGTCTCCTAGAATCACTGTTCTTATTTTCTCGTGTCTTCCTGGAAATTCTGTTCTCTATGGCCTTGTTTTATTACATAACAAATTACAGAAGACTAGGAAAAAATTATTTCCCATAACCGTACGGCTTTGTGTAACCTCTACCCTTTGTGTAACCTCTACCATAACCTCTACCCTTTGTGTAACTTCTGTGTGCCTCTTGGATCTCATATTTCCTCTCTCTTATATTGGCTCCTCTTTTCCATTGCCATGAGAAACAAGAGGTCTTATAGGGAAATGCAGTGGAAACACCCTTATTCATTAGGAACGAACCTATGGAGAGAGGTCAAGTACCTGAAAATAGACCCAGAAGATTATCAGCCTGTGTTGGTGAGTCTGAAATAGAGTGGGACAGGTAAACCATGGAATGATTTGGCTAGGGGAAGGCATTGCCAAGTGGTTGAGTCAAGTGCTCATAAGTGAGTTTATGGTTTCCTGTGCACTAGACAGAGCTGCCTCTGAAATGTTTGGCAGTAAAACAGATGGATGAAATGTTGCCTTTTGGATCAAATTTTTGGTATGTATCTTCCATGTTCTGTTTTTAAGTGTTTTTCAAGGCTGCCTGAAGCCCTGAATTGGGTTTTTGGCATGGGGTTTGAACAAGACTGAAATTGAGTTAAAAATATAATGCAATTCTGAAAGAGTTGAGTTATTCATAAGATTTGCTCATGTCTACCTTACATTCCATTTATAGACCACTTGTAGGGATTAGCACACAGCACACCAAAAGAAGCACACATCTTATGAAACAGTATTCCTTAGGTCCCATAGTTGCTGCTGGGAGATTTCCTCCCTCAATATCTTTTTGTTTCGCTGTACTTTCTTTCAGTCCAAAGTGGGGGGCTTTCGTGGTGTCAATACTATGTTCAGAAAACAGTCTTACCTAATGCCCTCCAACAGCAGGAAAGTACAGCTTACACAGCAGGTGTGGTTTACAAAGTGTGTTGGTTTTGCATTGGTTAATATTTGGGAAAAAGGAAGCAAACCACCTACAGAAATTATTTTCCTGAGAGAGGCTGCTGGGAGCTTCCCCGGTGTCTAGGAAAGGCCAATAGCTGTTAGTTTCACAGCGTTTTAAACAATTGAGAAGCTAGGTCCACCTCTGTGAATACACTTGAAAACCCAGGAAGCCCGAAAATGCCCTTCTTGCTTCCAGCCTCAGAAGATGACCGGGCTCTGCTGGGCCGGCCCCACTCTGCTGTGGCCCATGGGGCCTGGTTGGGCCGGGCCGGGCCGTACCCTGGGGGCTCCCAGGCAGGGATGGGAGGCCGGGGGGGCCCCAGCCGAAGCGGGGCAGGTCACAGCTGCCGAGAGAGATCTCATTAACACCAGGTCCTGCCCCTGCCGCCGGCCCCTACCAAGCCGGGATACCCCCGGGCTCTGGGTCAGGCCAGGCCCTTTGCCCCCACCTCCACCACGGCCTCCCCCAGCGGCTGCCGAGCAGAGGGAGGGGCCCAGCACAGCCTGAAATCCATCACCGTGACTGCTTCAGCCACTGCCCACCAACACCTGCTGGCCTCGGTGAAACATTAACCCTTCCAGTGCACAGAGGAGACCTGCAGAGCACAATTCTCCCCTCCAGTGAGAGGCAGGGACAGAGTGACAACATGTAGAAAGATAACTGAAGACATCAAGGTCAGTAAAGAAGGAGTCAAGTTCCAGATTGAAGGAGAATGAGGAGATGCCCTAGTGTTGAGGCTGAAAGTTCTTTTGGTAATGCCATGGAGATGGACTATAATATACGACAATATTTCCTTTAATTCATGAGAAAGTATGGGGTGATGGAGTGTTCAAACTGTAGATCTGAGCAGAGGCAACCATAATTAAGCAAAGCAGATGTTGAAGAAACAGCGACTCCATGAGAAGCTTGAACAGAGAGAGAGAGAGAGGAAGATGAGAGTGAGGAAGACTGTGTCCCCAGGAAGAGAAGAAGACTTCCTGGAGATGAAGATGATTGCAGAAATAAATGAAGAGAGCTTTTCCCTTTGAAGAGCTCATCCTTAAAAATAACACACCATAAACTGTCATGGCCCATTCATTCAGCTGTGAGAAGGCTGTGAGAATGGGAGGAGCTTCACAATATCAGAATTTTTCTAAACCGCGCAGCTGCTGTTTGTGAAAATGAAAAGCCACGAGAAAACTCTGTTCTTGTGGAGAAGTCTCCAGGGCATGGCAAGAGAAAACTCCTCACCCTGTAAAAACTGAGGAAAGACTATTGTAGAAGTGATAACTGATTAAAAATCTCAGGTTTTGTCCCAACGTTGTCAGTTGGGAATGGAAAGAAGTTGGGCAGGGGGAGGGAAGGTGTTCTGGAAGTTTCATTCTGATTTTTTTCCCTATTCTTTTAGTTCTGTTAATAAAGTTTTCTTTATATCCTTTAAGTTTTGAGCCTGTTTTGCCCTCCTCCTAAACTAAATCTCACAGGAGGAAATTAGTAAGGGCACTGGTGAGTTTGGCCAGTTCTAAACTCACCACATTCATTTAGTTGTTTGGCCGGGAAATTCAAATTGTCGAACCTAAACCACTACACAAGGTCTTGACACTACGTGACCAAGAAACATCTGAGTTCCCTCTTTATATATATTTAAAAAGAAAGAAAAACATAATTGTAAAGCAGGGAATGAATTAAAAGATTGAGCCAGGTTGGATGGGTTCTTGATCCAGTAGAAGGTGTCCCTGCTCATGGTGAGAGAATTGGAACTAGATGATATTTGAGATCCTTTCCAACCCAAACCATTATATGATTCTATGACTTCTGCTACTGTTAATATGTACCAAAGCCTATGCATCTGGAAAGTCCATCCAGTTTCTGTTGTGGGGCAGCTAGCTGGGTTCAAGCACATAGTGTCTATTCAGTGGGTCTCATAAGGGAAACTAGATACCAGTTGCAATTTTACAAATACTTTTAACTTACCAGTAGCCTAAAATTAATCTCAACTCCAATTCAAATATATAGGCTTCTTATGAGATATAAAGACTTTCTTGTCTAAGAACTAGATCCACAAAAGGCAGCATACTGAGTGGGGGAGCAGGACCTGAAACAAGAAGTGGGAAATGGCACAGAGGAGGTAGTGGTGGTGCCTTTTAATTCATAAAATGAAGAGAAAATCAAGTCTGAAATAACAAAAACCAACAACAGGTTACTCATTAATTTCAAAAATTCTCACCATCCAATACCTCTTTGAATGGGGGCCATTCTGAGCCTTTACTGTCTCAGTCTGTTGCTGATCATAATCTTCTTCCTTGTATTCATCTTCTAAGAGTGATGTTCCTCTTCTGTGAATTAGAGAACTTGAATCCTAAGGTGTATTGCTAAATTTTGTGGGGCAGGATCCCTCTTTCCTTGCAAAAGCACAGCTCCTTATACTCCTCAGTAAAGCTACAGAGGTCAGTAGAGTAAAGACCACGCCCCTGTGTCTCCCTGGGTAGAGTAAGGCTCACTGCCTGCAAATGAACTTTTCCATACCAGCATGAGGAGGATAGATAATATATACATCTAATGTCCTATCTAAATAGATAATTAAATTTTTAAAAATTGTAGCAATAGAAATACATCTATATTTTTAAACCAGTAGATTTTGTGTGGTTTCAAATTTTTTTCATTCAGTTATTCATGGCAAAATAATGTTTACAGAACAGATAAATGCAAGCAGGAAGCTGTAAGTAAAGGATGTCTAGCAAAGCTGTCTCAAAAACAAGTGTACCTGTGAGGAACAATTGGCAGACTGTTGAGACTTTTATGGATAATTACATTACACAGGCTCTCATAATGTCAGATGCAATATAATAAATAGGCTGCTCACTTTGGTGTTCCCTATAGTCAGCTAGAGCTGTCTGGGAGGCAACTCCTCATTTTTCTGGTTTGTGTAAAAATTATCCCTTTTTGTCAGGAGCTCCTTTGCAGAACATGACACCCCCCAGCAGTTGCTCGTAGCAGCTGTAAATCGATTATACCAAACTGTCAGTGTGGGAACACTGGTGCTTGCATTGTCTTGCCCAGCTCTGACTCCTGAGTTCCTCCAAAGCCCTGAGCAGTGATAGTTGCTTGGGATGGATCCTACACTTGAATGTCTTAAACACACCAGTCATCACCTCTCACCCTGTGGCTGTCCTTTGTGGGTGATGGTGCTCTGCACCTTGCAGAGGGAACCCAGAATCTCTCAAGACTGGGTATCTACTTTGTTATTTTCCTGTGAAACCAATGAAATTCTTCTGGGATTTTTTTATGGGGAGAGGTGTTTTTTTTAATGGATTTTGGTTGTTTGGGGTTTTTTTTGTTTGTTTTGTTTTGAGGGGTTTTTTGTTTGTTTTGGGGCAGTTTTTTGGTTGGTTGGTTTTGGGGTTTTTTTAGCAATATAGGAATATTAGTGAGGAAAAAAAAGAGAAATACATGTGGTGCTTTTTGCACTGCCCTGAGCAGAGATAGCCCTGAGCAGAGAAAGACCTCAAGTCTTTCAGGAAAGCATCAAGGGAAAAGAAGTGGCAACTCTTGAACTGCTCTGAGGTAAGGATTGTCTTGGAGAGGCAAATCTCAGGCCCGTGCTTCTCATTGTATACTCCCCTGCATGCCCTAGTGGTGGACATCTGTGATAAAAAGGTGTTACTGGTCAGCTCCTCATTCAGCTGGGCTTTCCTTCTCACCTGGCTGCTAATAGCAGACTGCTATGCCTGCTGGAAGGCAAGTGTAGCATCCAGCTTCAGCTGGAGGTCAGCCAGTATCTGCTAATGCTTGAGCTACTTCTCAGATAAGCACACACAAAAGACAGAATGTGGGACCAGGTTGGGGCAGATTTTCTCTACAGTGCTCCCTGTTCACACAAGACTGATGGCAAACTGACAAGCACCACTTCCATGGTCTTTTTGTCCCAGCTTGTCCAACATGGTCATGCCATTATGAGGTGGACAATCAGCTCTTTCCTGTCAAGTGTCTCTATCTCTCTGAAATGATGCTGCTGAGTCTGATGGATTAGAAATAAGATAGACACTTAAGCATGGAGTATTTTGCTGCATTTATGGATCCAACTTGAAGTAAGTGGATTTTTCAAGAAGTGGGGTGACGAGAGTACTGGTGAGGTTTTGTTGATTTGTGCTTTTTCCCCCTTGTGTATTTTTTATTCTTCCCCCACTCCTCATCCCAAATCTACAAGCCAAGTGCCCATGCATGGTTTAGACCTGCAAAGAGACAAATGTTCCAGTTTGCTCAATATTTACCAGGAACAGAGTCTTGCTCTAGGCATTTCTGGTTGTCATCTGAGGCAGAGAGCAAAACAAATGCAGCCATCTTTCAGAGTCTGCTTGAGGAGCCAGTCCTTTTATGTTGCAATGACGTGTGGATTTAATAAAGATATAGAGTATTCTAAGGAGAGTAAAACTGCACTCTTATTTTAGAGACATATAGACATTAAGAATGAACATTTCATTTAATTGTGGCTTGCTGCTGTGCACAATTTACCAAAATGGCAGTAAACTGCTATTGAACTGTAACATCTAAAGATGTCTAAGTGCTTGGATAATTTGTGGTTTTATCCTCCTTTGGAAGATAGTAATAAAGCAGCTAAAAAATAGGAAGAAAATATTGCATTGAGGCCTGCAAAGCAAAGAGGGAAGTAGTCACATACTCAAGGGCTCTAATACAAGCATCATCCCCAGGAGAGGCACACCTTGACCCCCTTATCTCTACTGTTACAAATAATTAAAATTATGTGCTTGGATCCCAGAGAGATGCAGTCCGGCAGTGCTGGTGCTTTTGTAAGGGAGCCCTTTAAGAAAGTTCCCATAGGTAAGTTGTGGTCTTAGCTTTCCATAACTGGATTTTACTGACCTCTTAAAAGTAGCATGTGATTCTGCCCTCTCCTTAGCCTCCATTCCATAGCCAGAGGTAAAACCCAATGGCTGCAGTTGCACAGGATTTTTGTCCGCAGTTGAATCCCTTTACTGTCATTTAATGCAACTCTGACGGTCTTGTTTCTGCTTGGATGGCCCAAGGAGCTCTCTTTGATCCCTGCCCCTTAATGGAATCCCTTGGAAATCAGACCCTCTGACTTGTCCTTGATGACTATCTGGCTGAAAAACCTGAGCCCTTTGGGACTGCCAGAAGCATTTGCACATCTTCAGTGTATCCTGTGGGGCCTTTGGTTCAAAATTACTATGACAAGATGTAAGCTGATGGAGCTGACAGGGCTCTGCTTGAGTATAAAATGCAGAAGAGGCATTTCACACCCTGGCATAGCAAAGAGCCTCGGCTGATGATGAGAAGGCATGGCATCCAAGTTACTGGACAGCACTTGCCTCCTCAGTAACATAAATGGTACCAGTGGTAGCTCCAAGGTAAAAGTTGGAGAAGATCCAAGCAGGAGAGGAGTCTGGAAGGAATATAGACAGCAGAAAAGAAGTGGGAAAAACCAAAATTCAGACTTTTCTTAGCCACAAGTGTTTGTTATGCAGGGTTTTTGTGCCTTTTTTTTTTCTTTTGGTGGGTTTGATGCAATCTGTAATAATATTTGTGTCCATGGCAAGCATTAGTCCTAGATGCAGAGATTTTATTAGGCTAAGCAATGGGCTTCTGTTTCTTGTGTGGGTAAATGAAGG
Source organism: Anthoscopus minutus (assembly GCA_013399455.1). Taxonomy (NCBI): domain Eukaryota; kingdom Metazoa; phylum Chordata; class Aves; order Passeriformes; family Paridae; genus Anthoscopus; species Anthoscopus minutus. Next base: position 7,127 of record VWYI01042547.1, on the reverse strand, counting down.
ATACCCAGCAGCCAGTTCTCTGCAGGGAGCAGCATGGGGAGTAGAGATTTTATAGAGTGCAGTGTTACAGCATCAGTGTTGACCTACCTGCTTACAAAGGCAAAGGAAATTGGCACTTGGGTAATGTTTATCAAAGGTATTGTGTTGAAGCACCATCTCAGGATTGTGGATTATTCTTATTAATAGAACATGTAATCTACCTCTAGGAGATAACAAATAAGTAAAATTCATAGCTATTATTACCTCCAGATACATTCAGTGTGAGTATTTCACACTGAAAGTTATCTTGCATTCATGTAAATTACATTGACTAGAAAATACTAGTGCTCTCCCCAAGATAACAAATGTAAATGTAAAATATTCTAATCTAGTGGTGCTAATGTGTCTAGGGAAGGTTTATTACACTATGAAATTTAGATGAATCACAGAAGTGGAATGTGGGATGAAATTACCAAGTAGTGATGTCTTCAGCTGTGTGCCCAGGCAGGCGGATGGCAAACTGCAGAAATTAAGAACTCTCTCTGCCACGACAATCCCTCTTTCAGTCATCATCCAGAGACAGGACTGTCCACTTTCCTCTAGATTTGCCAGTGAGATCAAGGAAACACAATAAATTCCTTTCTTTCTCCTTACTTTCAGAATTTCATTTTGTGTATTTGTTTTGCTATTTTTATTCAGTTGCTCATCTCTGACATGTCTGCTAGCAAGGAATGAATAAATAAAGCCAAATGAGCTGAATGAGTTGTCTGAAGCGTAGTGTGAAATTTACTTGAAAAATCATTCAGCAGTTGTTTGAGACGACAAAGAAAACTGAGGAAAATCAGTTGCATATTTATAGAGGTGTTCTCAATTTCTTTCAGATCAGTTTGTAGTGCCTCTGCCATTTTGCCCACATGAAAGTGAGAGAGCTTGTAATTTTTTCCAGACAGACATGCACCCATCCATTAGCCAGGAAGGCTGCTCCAGAGCTCAGAGGAAAGATTAAAAAATTATTTTTGTTAGCTTAACATTCTACTTTCTCAAATGAGTTTTTCACTTATTTTACCCCAGGGCCTGAGAGTTCAGAGCTCACAACCCCTGGCCACATTTTAAAGTGAAACAATGCCCTGCCAGACAGCTGAAGCCCAACTCGCTATGTTTCTAGTAGAGGCAAAAGATTCTAGGCTGGTATCCTTGGAAAACAAAGTCCTTCACCAGTTTGTGTTGGTTCACCAAAGGCTTCATACTGGATTCACCAATGAACCACATTACTGGCCAAAGGGACTACCCCAGAGGCATCTGAGTAATTCTGTCAGCTGCAGTTTACTCGGTCCTTTGCCACCTGTAAACTCATAGAGTTGTTAATGTAATTTATGGTCATACTTTTTATATTGTAGCCAGCATCTGCCCAGGACTGCACTGACCCCATTGGGTGTTTCAGACAGACCCCAAGCAGCTGTCAGATGGTGACAGTGTACAGCCACTGATGAGCTTGACCAGATTTGAGACAATAGCATTGACAGCAAAGGCTCAGTATGGATTTGCAGCCCTGGTGTACAGGAGACAAAAATATAGAGTGATAGAAGAAAACTACTTTTAGGTAAGGATGAAAGGCAAGTGCTGTGAAGAATGAAAATATTGATTCCACTTCTAAGTGCTCACTTAGCAAAAATGACTGTCCCTCTCTCTTATTTGATGTTCAAAAAGTCATGATTTTCTGAGCTTGGCCTTGTATGAGAAGACACAATATTTGAACTTTCATATCAGCAAAATGGCAAAGAACAAGGACCGAAGCTTGGCTTGTTGAAGTCAATAGAGTTTTGCCATTGATATTCAACTGAGGCCATTTTCTTCCTCAGGCACATTGTGGATCAAGAATAAGGCATTAATCCTCTGATTTAATTAATTTTTTTTAGTCATCTGCAGTTCAGAAAATATATTTATCAATCTTGGACTTTAACCAAAAGGAAGAGGTTTACAAGCAACTAAAGCATGTTCTTTCAAGATTTACAAAACGAATAAATTAGCAAACCCAGTATTTATCCATGAATAACTTCAGCTGGAAAAAAGGATGAAACAGAAAAACAGAATTGGCATGTAAAGGATTTGTCCACAATTTTTTTTTTAACACTAGGAAGAACTTGCTTTAACAGCAATAATATTTTTGGGGTTATTTATATGGGTTTCTTTCTGAAAAAGCTGACTCCTACAGCAGACATATATAAAAAAAATAAAAAAGAACTTTTTATTTCTTAACCTTTTAATCTTTATATTACTTTTTGCCTTGAATCATAAGTCTATCCTTCAAAACTCTTTTGATGTCATTAATAATGGTTCTTGAATATTATGTTTGTCCTTAAGAGCATATTTTTTCAAATACATTGTATTGCATGACTATTTTGCAGTCTTAGGCTTTTCACAGATACCATTTACTTTGAAGAAGCCTCTAATCCTTTCTTGTCTCATTTCCTCTCACTGTTTTAACTGAGATGGAAAGTGGTTTCTTCTTTCACATTTTCCTTGACTGACCCATGAAAATGATGTATGATAGAAGCTTTAAAAATAAATATGTCTGTTAGTGCCTTTTAAAATTAGTCTCTTTGTTCTTATGGTTGGTGTTTTTGTTGCATAGCCATGATCTGTTCTGTGTATTTATTTTGAAGATTCAGTTACCCTTATTCCACTGCAATTCTCAAAGCCTGTAGTAGAAGCACCAAACTTTAGGAGTGGCCCTATGAGAACCTCGGGAAGTTCAATAAATCCAAGTGCAAGATGTTGCAGCTGGATTGGGGTAATCCTAGACATAAGTATGGACTGGGAGAAGAACTCATTGAAAGCCTGCTGGCTGAGAAGGGACTGGGTGTTCCGCGGGATGAAAAGCTGAACATGAGCCAACAGTGTGCTCTCATAGACCAGATGGCAAACAGCATCCCAGGCTGGATCAAAAGCAGTGAGGCCAGCAAGCTGAGGGAGGTGATTCTCCTCCACTACTCTGCCATTGTGATACCCCACGAGGAGTACTGAATCCAGCTCTGGGGTGCTTGGTGCAAGAAAAGTGAGCATCCCTTAGAGTGGGTCCTGAGGAGTGTGACAAAGCTGTTCTGAGGGCTGGAGTACCTCTCCTATGATGGAAAGCTGAGAGAGCTGAGCCTGGAGAAGAGAAAGCAGCAGGGAGACCTCATTTTGGCCTTCCAATACTTAAAGGAAGCTTATAAAAGGGAGGAGAAGGGATATTTTATATGGCCAGACAGTGATAGTATAAGGGGGAACAATTTTAAAAAGACGAGATATTTAGAGAGCAAAGGAGATCCACCGTTACCTGTAAATTTCTAAATACCAACAAATAGGCTGAGTAGACAAATTCACATGACTGCGGTTTGTATACATTTAAGTCTTCTCAGCACAATTATCAAAACAGTCTTTGGTTCACAACAAAGACTTAATTACAGGAACTGTATGAATACATGTTATATATCTGGATTTGTACTTTTGAGTCATCTTAAGTCCCTGTCAGCTGATGTTTCAAAAAGATGTTACCACATACATCATGTATCATATTTACTTCAAGCCAATTTAATTTTAGTAGAACCCATACATTTCAATGAAACTGCTTTAATTGCATTTGATAACCATCTGTCTTGAGACAACATCTAGTCTATTGGTCTTAAGAAATCGTTTGACATCAGTAGGATTCAAGGCCAATAGAGAGCCATGACCTGAAATCCACAGCCATTAATACTGAACAATTCTGATACCTATTGAGAGGCACTGATACCTTTCATACTTGATAGGCTACACCCATAGGTCGTAGAATCACAGAACAAAGAATTGTAGAATGTTAAGGAGTTTAAAGATCAATTAGTCCCATCCCCTCTGCCCATGGGCAGGGATGCCTTCCACTGGACCACATTGCTCAAGGCCCCATCCAAACAGGCTTTAAGCACTCTGGGGCATCCAAAACCTCCCCGAGCAATCTGTTCCCATGTCTAGCCACTCTCACAGTAAAGAATTTTTTCCTAAATTTTGCCTCTTTCCATTTGTACCCATTACTCCTTGTATCACCTACAAAGGGTCTCGCTCTGGCTACCCTGTAGGCCCCCTTCAGATACTGGAAGGCTGCTATGATGTCTCCAAACAACCTTCTCTTATCTAAGCTGAACAGCTCCAATTTTGTCAGCCTGTCTTTGTAAGGGAAGTGCTCCACTCCTCTTACCAATTTGGTGGCCTTCCTCTGGACTTATTCAACAGTTCCATGTTCCTCTTATGTTGATGGCACCAGAACTGTGTGCATTACTCCAGGTGGAGTCTCACAAGAGCAGAGTAGAGGGGCAGAATCACCTCCTTTGACCTACTGGCCATGTTGCTTTTGATGCAGCCCAGGATGTGGTTGGCTTTCTGGGCTGTGAGCCTGCTGCTGGTTCATATTGGATTTTTCACCAACCATCACCAAGCCTTTCTCCTCAGGTCTGCTCTCAATCACTTCTCTGCCCACCTGTAGATGTGTCTGTGAATGCCATATCCCAGGCATAGACCTTGCACTTCCCTTTGTTGAACTTCATGATGTTTGCAATGACCCATCTCTCAAGCATGTCAAGGTTCCTCTGAATGGTATCTCTTCCCTCCAGCCTGTCAACTACTCCACAAAGCTTGGTGTCATCAGGAAATTTCCAGAGGATGCACTTGATCTTGCTGTCCGTATCACTGACAAAGAAGTAAACGCTGAGACCAGTAGATAACATTTTGATATTCATAGGCAGCAATGCCTTTCAGGCTCATTAAGAATCCAAACGCTTTGTTCCAAAGAAACTTTTTGATACTGGTAGCAATCAAGACCTATAGCTAGTGAGCCTTTTAGTATGGATAGACATTGAGACCAATCAATTTTGACACATATCTAAAGGTATTTATAGCAAAACATTATTACCATATCAATGTCAACAGACATTGAGACCTTCTCATCTCAATAGGCATTTATTTCTTTTGGTCTAAGAATGATTGTTTTTCATAGTGGTACAAATCAAGACCTAAAGATAGCAAGACCTTTCAATATTTGTAGGTTTCAGTATCTATGGATTCTACAGAATTTTAGTGACTGCCTTGTAATGTACTAGAATTAAAAGTAACACTGTGTTCTCCCCAGCTAAATAGTGCTGCAAATTGGTATTTTCCAAAAACTTAAGGGCTTAATAAGAAATTGTGGGAAATAATGAAAGCTACTCTTAGACTAAGAAAATTACAGAATATATTCCAGTTAACAATATTATCATGAAAAATTTTTATCTAAGAGCACATGAATTTCCTGAAATATACTGATAAGTATCAGTGTAATTGTTAAAGATTATATAACATATAAGAGTAATTGTATTGCCATTAACCACTGATCACTAAATTTCTTTTCATCCATTTTGTATGTGTATAGGTAGACAGAACAGTTAAAAAGTTATACAAGAGTTCAGGTTGATTTGCACAGCTCTTATTCAAAGCAGAGCAAAATCCCAGATGGGCAGTAAAATTAAAACTGCACTATGGAAAAATGAAACAAATGTATTACTTCCATTTTTTTTGCCCTACTTTTGCTGAAAGCCTGTAAATTAGCTGATACTTATGGTTTGAATACAGAGCAAAGCATTTGTTATCCACTTAGCAGTGCTACTCATCTTTGCTTGGGAAAATATCAATATTAGTGCACTTCCACTAAAAAGCACTCAAGAATTTAACAAAAAGCCAACAACTAAACCAGAAACAATTTAGCTTTGATCTAAAATCCAGCACTTGCATATAAAAGAAATGTAACTTGAAGGTTACTAATGCATTTTCTATGTCACTTCTATTTGTATAGAAATAAAAATGAAGTCACTTCATAGCAAATGTACTTATTACTCCTGTAGCTTGTGTCCTTTTCAGGAGGACCTAAATTTCTTGCTATTTTTAAGGTTTGCATTTGCAGGGCTTTATTGACACTGTTTGAGTGAAATAATAATGAACTAGCACAACCTAGCACTCACTAGTTGTTTTGTAAGCAGTGGTATTGTTCTTTTATACATCATTAGAACTTGTTACCAAGTTGTTAAAAAAACCTAGAAAGTCTTACATAACTAGATATACAAGACAGTGAGAGAATTGGGTCCTGAAAAGATGAGTTCTTCCACAACTACAGGACTTTGTAGGGGTTCAGCTCTTTCAGGCTTCAGTCAGCTCCCAATCTTGGTATGCACATATATTATTCACTGAAATAATTGTTTTGTTTCCAAATAAACACTGAGTTTTGGAAGTATTTTCTTTCTGTCTCTTTTTTTTTTTTTAAGAACTGAGAAACTGCATATGATTGAAGAGAAAGGGCTGAAATAATCTCTTAGGATTCTCAGAGTCTTAAATCTTGACCTGGGTTTTTACTAGGATGTACTTCACCATTTTTGTTTATTTCACTGTATATATTTATCCTTTTAATTAAATTCTGTGCTTGATAAAATTTCTCAGCCTGAAGGTTTTGGCTCCTAATATGTACAGGAAATGTAACTTCCTTCTCATTTTCCCCTCCACTTGCATGCTGACTGGGAGAGACTGTGTGTAGTGACCCTGATTTGTGGACTGTGAAGGCAGACTTTGCGCATGGGTCTCAGCTGTGGCCCCTCACCAGGGACCTGCCAGCAGCGCCAGGTACTGCATTCACACAGGCTGATTTTCAGGGTGCTTCCATGAATGTGATGAGACATCAGATATCAGCATTAAGTCATGAACTCAGCAATTCAGATCAAGATGAGATCTGTAGTCATCTGTCATCCTCTCACAAAACCTCTTCCTCAGGATCCCTTTTATGTTGAGGTACCATGGAGAGAATGTGCATGTCAGAAGATAACTGTTTCCCAGGAAAGAACTTATTCTCTGTGGTTATAACAAGATATGCTGGTTTTGCATTAATTGATACTTAATGAGGAGGGAAGAAGCCACCTACGGAAATAATTTTTCTGAAAGAAGCTGCTAAGAGCTGCCTCTGTGCCTGGAAAAAAACAATAGCTGGCTAGCTCTGAAAACTGACAACTATTAATCTGCCTCTGTGAAATCCACATTTTAAAGATTGGCACACCTGGGAAATCTTACTCTTCCTTCTGGCCTTGAAAGGTGTAATATATATATATGTGTAATTCATG
>VWYI01042546.1:0-17337 GCA_013399455.1 Anthoscopus minutus | reverse complement strand
GTACCTGTACCTCACAGCTGTACCTGTACACACATTAGCATGTGAGGTAACTGAGCCCAAGGAGCCAAACAGCCACAGCACCATTGCCTCTTTGGCATGAAATGATCTGCCTGCTGCTGAGATGAGAGGAGACCACAATCTCCACACAGCATTAAATTGCACTGTGAAGATGTCCCCTTCCCTGTCATTTGTCCACTGGCCATTAATTTTCATGAGTGGGAAGATGAGCGACTTTTTTATCTCCAGCCTAGAGAAAGGCAGGGAATGATAAGGCTCGGCTTGCAACTGAATTCCTGTTGGTATTTGTATGGATGACTTCAGTGAAATTAATTTTGACTGGGCTTTCAATCTATCACAAATTGAAAAAAATCTTACCATGCTGCTGTTATTCCTTTTAAACTGTTTTCTGTTTACTGGAAATTTAGAGTTTTTACTGGAAATCCTAAGAATGTCTGTAATAGGCTTCAGCTGGAAGCAGCAAAGCTGTTGAGAAGGTGAAATTCACAACTGTAATTACATCCCACAGTCCCACTGGCAGCCTATGGGGCTATTCCACACCTTATATGCTAGAGGTTTTAAACTGGGCACACACGAAACACAGAGGAGAAAATCTATGCACCTTTCAAGCATGTTTTACCATCTTGTTCTATGTTATATACCTCCAAACAGGGATGTCCTCAGATTAACTAGAGGCATTAGGCTTCTATAATTGGAATTTTAGACTAATCACAGGACTAACTCTTTAGCAGAGCTCTCTGAGCAGATTCCTATTTTGAGGAAATGGAAGCTTACATGTGAAAAATATATTTTATGCTGAGAAGATCGTATTAAATGACTCAAGTTTTCCATAATGGTTTTCTCTAGATTTAGATCAACTGTAATCTAGTCCCTAAATGATATGATTTTTCTAAGCTTCAGCAATAGAAGTCATAAAATATTTAACTATAACATTTTTAACTATAAAAAACATTAAACCATGGTTAGAGCAGGAAAAAATCAGGTCATGTATCTATAAAAAGTCACTGGAGGATGCATGGGAGAAGGTTCAAGTTTGCCAGCCATCTAATTATAACAACACATGTATGAAGGGCGCTTTTAAGTGAAAGGAAATAATTTCTCTCAATAAGTTTTGTGCACTCCACCAGTCACTGAAATACTGACCTCTTTATTAGAAAGCAAAAACCAGAAAAGAATGTGGTAGAAAAGGAAACAAAATTTTGATCATACCTCAGAAGCTGTTGAAGTACTGAAGGAACTGCATGTAAGCAAAAATGACCAAATTATTTCTGAGTTTGTGCATTATGCACTTGCATCCACTAACTTCCATAGCTTTGAGATGAAAGATTCTCATCTGTTTAATACAACACAGTGCCTAAATGTTCTACAAAATGTCACAGAGCCCTTATTTCTACAATAATAGCTGCCATTTGAGAGCCCCAGTCAGCCATCCATTGACAATTCTTCACGCATCTTAACTAAAAACTTTTCAGGATAAAATCCTATATTTTTACCAAAAATCCTGGGGCAGAGAAAAATCTGTAGAAAAGATATAGGACAAAAAGCAAGTATATGGAATAAAGAGATCCTCTTATTTGAACTCATCAACAACATACAATATTCCTTTCTTCCTACCCTAAGGAGCAGACTGTTGCCACTTTATTCTCAGCTTAATCACATAAAAAACATCACAGCTGTGTACTTGAAAAACATTTGATTCATACTTCTTGTTTCTAAAAGTATTCCTTAAACATAGTGGCTATTCATCTTGGTAATAAATGAAAATAAAATTAAATTTATAAAAACAGAGTGCTTTTAACAATGCTAGAAAAATAAAAGGCATACAATCATTATACTGAATAAAGATTAAAATACAGCAAATCTGCCAAGCTCTATAAAAAGTTGCCATGGGCACAGGATATAAATCTTGCTTCTTAAATTGCTCCTTTCCATTTTTCCTGAATAGAAATATCTGGTCTCAAATGTGCCAGTTGTAGTTTCATTTGCCTGACATCCTTCCCTAGCAAGGTTGATTCTCTCAATATCTAACACACCTTTACAAATGCTTATAAGCATAGATTTCTGAGCTTTTCTGCACTCTAGCTTGATTTGCAGCTGCTCTATTGTTTAACACCTATTGCTCTACTCTGTTTTTCTGGGAGTTTATTTCCTCATTTTTCTTTTAGCTTGGAAACTGATCGATAGGCTGGGATGTCCTTGCTGTAATCACGGTTCAACTCCACATTATATGGAAAGCTGAAATTTTTAGTAAAACTAGTTATGAAACGCCTGAAAAAGAAAGGATATCTACAGGGACTGGAAGACATGCTGTACTAAGTTACCATCTGGACACACATGACCTTCTCTGGTGAAGGAACTGCATTCCAACCCACCCAGTTAGTTTAATCAAACAGGCCACCCCTCACCAATCTGGTATCTGTGACCCCAAGAATTGCAAAATACAGCCAAGGGAGAAGACAGTAGAGGGAAATGCTTTCTCCTGTGTTGACTACACAGCCTTACCCTGCAGTCCCTCAAGGATGTGCTCCTGAAACTTGTGATGGTCAGCATCAGGTGGTGAACCAGTTTTCCTGCGAGACTGAATTCCTGGTCATTACCCTATTCTTTAGCCTGTATAGATCTTAGCTCATCTGAGGAAGATGACAAAAATCCAGAAAGATGCAGCAAAGAAGTTCCCAGAAAAAGAGGGAGTTCAGTCACACAGATGAGGCAGCTGAGACCTTTCAGGACAGTGATCCTGAAAGCTGCACTGAAAAGATCTATCTAGCAGTTTAGCCACTTCATATACTGAATATGACAGCCTGCAGAGCAGCCTGACACAGCTCTGCAACACCAGATAGAGTAGCAACAATTAGCAGATGACTCCTATTTTAAGTGTCTTTGGTCAGTGCTGCAGCAAAGGGTGAGCAAATGCTCTTTCTGTAATGTAGAAATTATTATGCGGTCTCTAACATGCCAGGCTGCTCATGGGATAAACAATTTATTATTAAGGTAGATAGAGCTCTGTTTAATGCTGCCAGCTACAGCCTAAATGTGCTCAGAGAGAGAGAGAGAGAGAGAGGGTGGAAAGAAGGAGCTGAACATGAGATCATGGGGGATGGAGAAGAGGGAGCTAAGAGAGGTAGGTGAGGAGGAGGGGGAGAGATAGGGGGGAGAGAAGAGATAGGAAAAGGCCAAAGAGGGCCAGCAAAAGAGAGTGAGGTTCTTGTTACAATATATTATATCTCTTTCTGTAATGAATATTCTAGTTTACAGTAACCAATCAACTTATAACAGAAAATCCAAAGGGTTAGCCTATAGGGGTGACTCTATTATTATATTTGAATTCACATTCCTCAGATTCTTCCTTGTACGGCCAGGCTTTTGCCAGTCAACATGGTCAGCAGAAGGGTACAGTTTAATGCAGAGGATTCTCCTTCAGCTGGCTAGGCTATTGTTCTTGGGTTATATAATAACTAACACAGTATCCTAAATCTCAAAGCTAGCTTTCATTTTTATAAGGTTTCTCTATTTTAGCTTCTCCAACAAAAAGCAATGTGGTACTGGAAAGTATGTGGACTGGCAGCCATATGTACATACTTTGATTCTCTTTTTGTGCAATGTATAGTCTGTCTTTTTAGCTTTTTGAGCCTGTTTGGCAGTATATTTTCTTTGTGCTTCTCAGGAAGATAACTTTTTTTAAAATACAGGTGGAATGTGTCTCCTTAGCTTTAAATATGTTCTGAAACAATACCTCCAAACTGTCAGTGTTCAGAATTACTAAAGAATTATGTCAAGGGGACATGGCAACTGAAGGCTGTGACATTCCTGCTGAACTTTGTCCCTTAAAAAGATATGAATTGCTGGATTAAGACAATAAGTGTGGAGTCATAGGGGGGAAAAAGGGCAAATGTTTTACTGGTCTTGTAGGTCACAAGTATGTTGTTAAAATCAAGTATTGATCTAAAAATTTTAGACCTTCCTGTGATTAAAAAAAATTCAGGGACATATTGCTGTTTTTTCGTCTCTCTTTCAGAATGTGATGTCGAGGACCCACCATCACATGTCTCTCACCCCAAAATTAGCCAATAATAATTTTTAGACCTTTTAAGTCAGAATTTAAAACAGATAGAAAAAAGTTCATAATATGATCATTCTTTGCATGCAGGTTAAAAATTCTGTCTTAGAAATCCTGATCCACAGGCTTCACTGCGGAGATATGAATATTTTGCCATTGCCAAAGCTTAATGAACGTCAGTCCTTAAATTTTTATATACTGTATGAAGACTTCAAAAAAAATCAATGATAAATAAAACTGTGTTGGCTGAGCAAAAAAATGGGAGGCAAGGAGAAAAACATGTCAAGGTCCTAATCCTTTTTACCTATGCCATTTTTATGGGATCGTGTTGTGCTTATGGGAATGATGCAAATAGATTCGAATTGAAAGGTTTTGACAAAATAAGCAGCTGGAGAAAAAGAATCTTATGATTTTTATTTCACAGAAAAAAACAGAGTGCCTTCAGTTGGCCCCTTAGAATGACTAATAGAGGGTATAAATAAAAAGATGACTTTCAAGTTTTCTCCAGTTTTTACTGTGCATATAGTGGGGGTTTTTGCATGAATTCAGGGCTTGCTGCAGGTAAAATACCTCACTTTGCTATTCAAGTTGCTCCATGATTAAAACCACCAACTCCTCTTATTATACATTCTGATAAAAATTTTAACTCAAACCATTCTCTTAGGCATTAAAAAAAAAAAAGTCTGGTGTTCCACATACTTAAAATGTCTTCTTTCAGCTAATGTCACTGCTTAGATGTGAAAGGTGAGATACAGTTTTCAAGAAAGAATCTGGTTCCTGGTTGATGTTGTTGTCTTTGAATGTATTTCATTAAGTAACATGGAAGGGATGTTTTGTTTCAATGAAACTTCTCATTATTGTTAAGCAAAACCATTATCAGCTCTTTTGTTTTTCAGATCTTACAAATTTTTAGCGCATTTCAATTGTTTTCCCCAGTGTTGCTTTCTTTTATCTCTTTCCAAAGTGTTGGTCCCTCACTTCTTGGATAGTACTTGGATTTTTCAGTAAGCTAAAGAGCTTAAAAATTTTGTCAGAATGTTTAGTAGTTTAGAATTATGTAGTTGTTCCAACCTACTCCCAGATTTGTGTTGCCTTTTCTCTTTTACCTGTAGATATGACAGTGATAAAAATATTTCAAGATTAATACAGAAAGTGATTCACAGTCTTACTTTCTGGCAGGTCATTTAATTGTCTGGTTTGTTACTGCAGAACATCAGGAATAAGGAGTAAAAGGAAAGGATTTCAGCAGTACTAATGAGGATATTATTAGAAGAACGTTACCTTATTACATTTGCTGTCTTTTCCTAATAAAGCTTTTTCCAAAGGGAGAAAAGACAGAAGGCTTGCTTGTTAATACTCATTTGGTGCCCTTTTTTCTGGTGTTTACTGTTAATGTAAAGAGGTGTTTCAGCATTGCTTATAAACTGATCACTTAGGTGGGCTCATCATGGCCTGAATACTTCTTAAGTGATGCCATGTTAAGTTAACCTTGCTGCCTGTGGCTAGGTACATTCTTGAAAATGCAGAATTGATTAAAACTAGAGTAGAAAATATTCCTAATTACTTAGTTTATATGATGAGGAGTCAAAGGAAGTGTTGCATCCAGTGCATTTGAAAGATTTGAACCAATCTGTTGTCAAAGAAAGAAACAGCACTTCCTCTCCCACTTCTCTGGGGGATTTAATTTATACCAAAAGTTCTCTACCATTAGGGGCTTTTGTTTGTTTGTTTTTAAATCTTGTAATTATTCTTATATTTATTTCATTACTCCTAACTGTAACTCTTGGGACCACAAATGCAATTCACTTCCTCTTTCCTGTTTATATATTTTAAATTATTCCAGACCCTTTTTCATTTCTCTTTCCATTTGACCAAAAATTATAGGTTTATTAATACTGTTGGTAAAAACCCCAAATCTGAAATTTTAGCTGTATATAATTTTAGCAGATTTCCCAATGTTTAATAATAATTATGCATGGTGGAATTTAAGCTGGAATTATTTAGCATGGTGGCCTTTTTCCAAAGTCAGTCTCTGGTTCTTTCTTAATACAGAGGGCCTACAGTTCCAGTGACAGGAGCAATTTTCTGGTTCTTTCATCTTTTTAAACAATCTTTAATGTTGTAAAAAGACTTGTTGAATATTTTTCCCTGTCATATTTGAACAAAGTCTTACAAAAATCATCTCCAATATTTTCAACAAGATTGTAGGCACTCTTTACTGTTTGGTTGGAAGCTTTTTGTATTTATTTGATACTGTGTTTAAGTTTTGAGGGCAGAATATGCTTCCATTTAAGAAAAAAAAAATCAGTAAACTGTGATAGAAGTATCTGTAGGGCTCAGATTTTTGATACAGAACTGAATAGGTTCCTGCAAAACTGCTTTGGCTAGTTCAATTTTGGGGTTTTCACTCAAGTTTTGTTAATATTTGGCAAAGTTGAGTTGAAATTTGTTGTTAGTGTGTATTGTGGTGTTCTGTTTGGATTTTTTTGTTGTTCTTATGTTTCGTTTCATGGTTTTTCCATGTGCTTTGGTGTGGATAATTACCAAAATTCATGTTTCACTTTTCTCATAGTTCTACTGGGGAAAATTCAGCATCTGGGAAGGTGAACTAAGATTGAGGCTGTGATGTAACTATGTGAATAAAGTAATGACCTGAAGCTCTGAAGTGAGGACTGTGTTTAATTTTAGTTCTTCCTCTAACTTGTACTGCAGCCTGTGTTATTTTAACCCATGTCAGTACATCACCAAGAAAGCAGTATAATACTTCAAAGCAGTTCTAATGAGGGTTAACCAGTATCTGTTCTGAGTATCTAAAAACGTAAATTTAAAAATTGATGCAGCTTATTGTCCCTGATTTGTGTCCATATAATGAACTGCCAGTTACTGCTCATTGAAGGAATTAATGCTTGGCTAAATGGCTGATTGCTTCCTGCTTAATGTCTGTCTTCAGGGTGTGTGAGAATGGTCAATGTGCGAATGGAACACAAGGTGCTACTTCCGAGATAAAGAAATCTAAACATCCAGAGTCAGGTACGTTTTTATTTTTAAATTGTTTGCCAAGAAGATTTACTCGGTGCTGCCCTAGGGGTGCAGCAGGAAAACATTCACTTCTTGTGGTTGTGTCATTCAGGAGATGTCTGTGATGCACCTACTGTTCCGGTACCTTTGCCTCCTGCACGGCCTCCTGCCAGAGACAGCCCCAAACACAGCTCTTTGCTCAACAGGACACCCTCCGATTATGATCTTCTGGTGCCCCCTTTAGGTTGCAGACTTTTTGCTGATTACTTGTTGCAGTTAGCACTTCCCAAATGAGCTAAATGCCACGTTTATTGAAAAACAGCCAATGTTTAGTATGTTAGGAGTACCAAACAGGCTATGAGCTTTACAGCTGTCAGGATTTGTGTCATTTGGAGCCTGCTTGTAAGGACTCACTTGAGACAGACAAAAAGGTATACTAGATTTGTATTCCAGCTGTACAGAAAAGTAAAAACCATTTTTGCTAAAATAAATTTTAATCATCCCTTACTGAGAAGTTTGAGCATTGAAATTTAATACGGTCATGGAGCATTTTTCCTACTGTAGCTAAGTAATTCCATTTATTTTATCAAATACAAAGAAGAATGCCAAAAAGATAGTATTTGAGTAAAACAAACCAGACCACTAAATGAAAATAATAAATTAATTTCTGTAATTTTTTCCCCCATCAAAGGACAGTTCAAAATTCACTGCTGTCTGTAGTCACCAAAGATCTTGTTTCCAACCCTAATTTCTGTTCTGTTCTCCTACACAAAAATCAGTGATCTCTGCATATATATTGGTGCTGTGCTTGGGGACCACCCAGACTGTCATTGACAAACTTAGCTGCATGGTTGTGTCTCTGTGTATGTCTCAGCATCCAAATTTCTGGTTCCATAAAACCTTTTACATTTGCCTTGTTCCTGCACTATGCTCCCTCTGGTCCCTGAAGTGTTGCTGAGATGCAGGAGAAAAGAGCACATAAAAATCACAGTCCGTGGTAACTCCAGTCCTGCTTGCATCACCTTTGTATAAGAGGGACATTCTTTTGCCAAGCTGTAGAAAATTCAGTCTAAATCTGGAATCACATCTTCTGATAAGCAGATAGAGATAATACACGGTGTAAATGTAGCAGATTCAGTGCAGTCAGCATTGGTGTTTTATATAAATACTCTTGCTTAGCTGCTGAAATACAGCTGTTATTCTACCATGATATTCAGTGAAGCTTTCATTGTAGTACACTCTTGGCAATTGAGCCACTAAAAGCAATCTCTCCTTCCATCCCAGAAAAGAAACTGAGCACAGCAAAAGGTCATTCAGAGCATGTTTTAGAAGAGGACTGTGGGTATCAGCAGTCAGGTTTACAGCTTCATTACTGGAGGCACTGAACTGCTTAGATGAACTGTAGGAGTAAAAGCCTCAGCAGACAGAGAAAAAGAAAGTTTATTCTTTATTCTGCAGTCCTTAATGAAGTTTTGCTCATCTAATATTTCATTTCTCAACTGCAGGTGAAGATGCATTTGATAACTCCCCTCCCTCACTCCCACCACCACCACCACCTGCTCGGCACAGCATGACTGAGCACTCAAAACCTGCTGGCTCAGGGAGCCGTCCCTCTTCAGGACACGAGCTGTTCCTTCATTCTGGTAGGTATATAGAGGAAACAGCATCATTTGTTTTATTTTCCTTTACTTCAGAAGCTTATCTGTTCAGTGATAAAGTTGTCACCAGCCCTCAGATCTCATTATACAAAATATTAAATAATCAAATTTTTAAAATTGTGGAGGTGAAGCTGCTCAGATGATAGAAAGACTTCACTTTCCATTATCACAAAGTAATAAAATGAGGTCAATATTTCTATGCCAGGCTGGAAATTTTGTAAATTGTTGTTTCCTGTTATAATCTGTAATATTAGTCTGTATCTTTTTGTCAACTCCATTGTTTTCAATAGTAAAACATAATTTATGGGGGTTATTTTCAAGTTGAAACTTTGAAAGAAGTTGTAAAATAAGGGAAAATAATATTCTACTTTGTTATTACTGTTGAGAAATTTTGCTACAAACTATATTGTGAACACAGTTGCTAGGTCATGGTATTCATAACCTTTTTGCTGTCAGGTTTTTAACCTATCTTTCCCTGTAAATCACTGTGGTATATTGAGTCTAGTGTTTGGCTTATAAAAGATATTAAAACTGTGTTTACAAATCATGACTTGTCTTTGAGTTGAAAAGAGTTTGATTTTCAGGTTAATGAAGTTGAATACACTTGCTGATTATGATACCGATTACAGCAGGATTTTTGTGGGTTATAGCTCACATCTGTGAAGTGATTTTTTTAAATTTTTTTTTCCTGTGGAAGCTTTCAAAGTATTTTGGTGTCTTAAGTTTACATTTTCTGTGAATATTTTTGGGGATGATCTGCTTTGTGGTGTGGTTACATGTTGTCTTCCCCCTCTCTGTTTTTCTTAGGTCTGTGGAGAGGGATAAAATTAAATAGTTTTGGTGATAGTTTCACAGGAAAGCCAGAATGTGGATGACAAGCAGTCATGTGCAACTGCATGATGGCCTGACAGGTTCTGTGGTGTTTGGGTTACCTTTGTGAGTGGAACTCTCTGTGGGATGAAAGAGAGCTACTTTAGGTTGAAGGGCAGTGACCTTTTATAGAATGTTTTTATTATGTATGTTTTTGCTCTCAGTCAAGGCCTGACATTGAGTAATTTGCCAAAGCTTTGTGTATTTTATAAAGCAAATTCAACTCAGTGTGTTACTTTCTCATCTAAATTGCTGAATGCATCCAGGTGAAAAGATTTGCAGCACATTACTGAATTTAAGGTTTGGTGTTCATAAATACAGTGTAGTTTATCTTCTACACTTCCAAATCAAAATAATGTAATCTTCAGCAGTCTAGACTGAATGGGTGCCTCAGTTGTATTATCTGATGCAGAATCATACAGTGCACCCTTAAGCTCTAATGGGAATGGAGAGGAAAAATAGGAGCCCTCACACACAGATGCACACAAGCTCCATCTGCCTGTGCCCAGTTCCCAGAAACATCCAGAGTTTTAAATGTTTAAGTGTAACTTCCAGATAATCTAAGGAAGTTACTGATAGTGTTAAAAAACATATAATAGCTTTAAAATAAATATCTGGAATATGTATCTACAACTGTGTATTTTTCTTCATATTTGCCTAAGAAATACAGCTGTACAGCAGCAGTTCTCATTAATCTTAGAAGTGTATTGCATCTACTTAGGCATGCATGGTTGTGTGAATTGGTCTTTTTTTATTCATATGGTATTTCTAAAGCCATATTACTCACTTTGCATCTTGTCACATAATCTGTTGTAGAAGATTTATGATGAGGTGTTGATGATTGGTTTCCATACGAGTCTTGAGGGCGATTTCTCAGCTATCAATCAGAGCCTGTCAGATTAGAATAATAATCTCATCATCAACAGCAGCAAAAAGTTGCACTCATGTACAAAACAAACACTCTGTAAGCACTGAGTCTAGAGCAGAAGCCAGGTCCAGGATGCTATTGCACTTGCTCAGCAGCAGCTTTGGTAGCCAAAATAAAAAGAAAAGGAGGGGACAATATTACCAGGATTGTTTATTTCTCTCATTTTTTAAATTCTGTCCCTGTAATATTTACTCAGAGCTGGGACTGTATGAATATAAAATCAGCCCTGAAGTCTTTGTGAACTGCAAAGCACAGAAGTGTAATGAAGCTCTAAGCAAACTGAATACCTGGGATGTTTCTAATTGTGCTGCTTCAGACATTGCAGCCTCTTCTGTGCTTTGCCAGGCAAATCCAGCAGTGTCAGTGTTGGGTGGTTGAAAAGTACCTCATGGATGTAAAGAGACCACAGTCAGTGCAGGACAGACCACCTTTAAGCTGTGCTCCTGTGTTTATCACTTCAAATCATACTTACACTGAATTTGGAGGTTTATGTGCATGTTCTGTCAGGGGACACCTCAGGATTCATGGTTCCTCTGCATGATGGGCAGCTATTTTAATCCTACCCTCTATGCTTCAGCCCTCCCTCAAATAGTAATTCTGATTTTTCTAAGATACTTCTTTTATTCTGTTATCACAGATCCCCATTTTGACCCAATAACTGGTCATGTTCCTTTGCCACCTGCTCGGAGAGCAGAAAATGTCAAAACAAATAGGACATCTCAAGACTATGATCAGCTTCCTCCATCTTCAGGTAAGGCAGAAAGCTGTTCTTGTAGAAAATTACAATTGCATGACAAAAGTAACTCTCAGCCAATTGTCATTCTGGGCAACAAGTGGAAATAGTAATACTGCTTTACAAAAGAAAGAAATCATCAAAGGATAACAGAGACTGAAGTTCTGCAATTGAGGTAGAAGTGGCTACTTATTGTATGTAGGTGTATATACTGTGGCATCCATTTTACTAGCTGCCAAACTGAATGCTTCTGTGGGTTATAGTGTTCCTTATTTTTTGAGGAAGGCAGAGATTTTCCTGACACCTTTCAAGATCATAAGAGATCAGAAATACTGAAAGGAGCACAAGCATCTGATTTCCATCTTTGTTTCATTTCTCCAAAACAAAAAAATAGTAGCTTAATTCTCTAAAGTATTATTATTTTCTGTCTTTTTTGCTACTATGTTTGTCTGAATTTCTGAGAAACTTTAAAGATGTCTCATAATGAAACAGCAAGACTCAAAACCACTTAAAATTCAGTCTTCCTTTTCAATGGAACAGAGTAGAAACAATGGTTTTCAGGCAACAAAAATAGTAAATTTAAAGGAAATCTACAAAGCAAATAAAAATAATAACAGTATTACGTGTATTTCAAAGTACCTTCACCAGTTTTTAGACAGATTTTCTTTTTTTAGATGTGCATGGTACGTGGGAAAGAGGGAGGATTGGCCCAACCACATTATTTTGCTGTAGGAATAAACCACACAAAAAGCCACATGATGTTTTGCACCATTAATAATTCTCCAGATTGATAAAGTTGTGTGTGAAGACTTCTTATGCATAAAGAAAAGGATTTTTTTCTCTAATCTTTCAGTTGTAATAATCACCACTGTTCAATTGCATCATTCCCAAGTGGTGAAAAAAAAAAGATATATTTTTAAATAATAATAATAATCACATTCTCCTTCTCAGAAATACAGAGTTTCATGCTGCTGGGTATAGGGGGAAAAAAGAGTGTACTTTTCCAACTTAAATGATGGGAAATTTCTGTAGCTCTGTAGCTTACTTATTTTTTTAATAAATAGTATAATTGTGAATTAGTGTGTCACCTTTGGTAAATACTATCTCTTTTGAGTATCTTTACAAATATAGCTGTTTCTCTTTTTGTTTCTAGTTGTTGGAGGAGTTTATAACACATGCTTTATGTGTGGCATTGTGAGAGGTCTGTTTGTCCTAGGGTGCTCACTCCATTTATTCAGGGTGTTTTGAGTTATCTTATAATGTAAATTATGACAGTGATGTAACCTTTAAAGCTGTGGAGTTTTCCTGCAATTCTTGCACTTCTGGTGTTGAACAATTTTTAATTTTCCTAAATTATTGCAAGATACTCGCTAGTTAAGAACTTGGAGCTTTCTGGTGCTACTTAAAACTTTTTGATCTGCATTTCCCACAGCCATCTTCTAAAACACGTGTCAGCTTTTGCTATAAATATCATTCTAAATCAGCATGATATGCAGCAAGATATTCCATTTAATTTCAATTAGATGAAAACTATGTGATAGATCATGTCATTCTCTTAATTGGAAAGTTGTTTTTACAGTGACAGTAATTCCAAAGGACAGAACTGATGAGCTGCAAGATGAACTGGTTCACCTTCATCTATGATTTAAAAAGACAATGTAGGGAGAGTAACTGTGTTCATAACTTTTTTGCTTTTTATTCTGAGCTAATCAGCTTACTTAAGAAATTCTTCATTTCAGTGCTTTTTTAAGGTGGTTCTTTGAACTAGCCTAAAAAGAAAGGGAATTCACTCTAAAATCTAATTATAATTTAGCCACTGGGTTCCTAGAGTAGCATGGGCAGTGCTTTCACTTCCCTGCTTCATTTTCACTGTTTCTAAGATTGCTGTTGTGATGTTTAACTGAATCCTTAACATCTACCAAGTAATTTATTCTAANCTGTTGTGATGTTTAACTGAATCCTTAACATCTACCAAGTAATTTATTCTAAGTCATGTATCCAGTATTGAATGCTACAGAAATAGTACTCAGCCATGCAACCCACTCCCCCAAAGGCATGGTTCTCAAACTTCTTATATACAACTGTTTAAAATTATTACAAAAGGAGCAAGAAAAGGAGATAGGACTTGGGGATGCTGTGGATGAGGGGCTGGACATGAGCTGGCAAGATGTGCTCAGAGACTAGAAAGCCAGAAAGTCCTGGGCTGCATCCAAAGCATTGTGGTCAGCAGGGCAAAGGAGGAAATTCGGTGCCTTTGCTCTACTGTCATGACACCCCTCCTGGAGAAATGCATCCAGTGTAAGAAAGACATGGACCTGCTGGAGTGAGTCCAGAGAAGACTACCAAGGTGATTGGAGGGATGGAGCACTTCTCCTGCAAAAAAAAAGCCAGAGACCATTTGGATTGTTCAGCCTGAAGAAGGGAAGGCTTTGGGGTGACCTAATTGTGGCCTTCCAGTACATGAAGGGAGCCTAAAACAAAGCAAGAGAAGGACTTTTTACAAGAGCAGTAACAGGACAAGGGAGAATTGAAAGAGATTAGATGAGGTATCAAGAAGTCCTTTACTGTGAGGATTGTGAGACCCGAGCACAGTTGTCCAGAGAAGCTGTGGATGCCTCATTCCTGGAAGTGTTCAAGGCTAGATTGGGTGGAGCTCTGAGCAGTCTGGTCTAGTGGAAGGTGTCCCTGCCTGTGGCAGGGGTATTGGAATTAATTTAACTTAAAGGTCCTTTCCAACCTAACCCATTCTGTTATTCTATAATATTGCTAATAATTAGAAAATTCTACCTAAGCACAGCCAATAATAAGAGGGAAAGGAAGAAGAAAATTAAGCCTCTAATAGATATCTCTGTTTGGCTGAACTTAGCTATTCTGTAAGATATAGATTCAAATGATGGGTTAACTATATTTTCCTGCTGCCTGTTCATTCACTCAGCTGGCCTTACGAAAATGCTTGCAAATTTGGATTCCTTTTACAAAAATATTATTCCAGGGTGTATTTCAGTTAAGATTAGAGGAAATAATGTAATCCACAGTATTTCAAAATACAAAGCTGGTGCCTAACAAACCTGATGGAGCAGTGTGTGCAGTGGGTCCTTCCGAACTCACCTTCTCCCTGCTGTCAGAGTTCCTTAGAGCACGTGTCCCCTGGGTGTGCTTTATTCCTGTACCCCAGTTAGGTGAGGTGTAGCTGCTTGCCACTATTCCAGAGGGAGCCTTGGTCTCCTGCTTCTCTGATGCTCCTCAGTCAGTTGGTGAAAGACTAAGGAATTCAGGAGAAGCAGTGAGGGGAGAAGGGCATTTCACAGCAGAGGGGAACAGTTGGCATCATTACAAATAGTCTCTCCCACTATGCCATACAGCTCTCACCAATTTTCCCAAGCTTTTTAAACACTTATTAAAGGAGCCTGTGTCTGCCTTTATGCTAACCCCTTACCTAAGGTTTCGATCTTGTGCTGAATTACAGAAATGTGAGCTGTGGAGGAAGCTGCTGGTGGTAGAAGCTGTTAATTAAATTGCACAGTTAGAAAATATATTTGATTTTTAGTTAGACATCTGTGGTGGCTGAAACATCAGAGGGTGGGAGGTAGGGGAGGAAAGTCCTGCTTAATACCTTTATCTCAGTGTCCAGATGGACATGCAGCTTAGGCTTAGTATCTTTAAGCTCAGGATCCAATATGATACCCAGCTTTAGCTGAAATTTTATATAGATGTGAAGATACTGAAAGAGATATCAGTGTTTAAAAAAAATAATAATGGGAATTGAGAGAGAGCGCTGAAGATCTCAGTAGTGTCTGTGCTATGGAGAGATGTCACCGTAGTGAGAAAAAAATGCTTATGCTTCAAATCTGCTGACAGAATTAAAAATGACCTTTCTAAGTGATGTGATTGCTTAATAAAGTTTCTTTGAAAGCTTCAGTGAAGTGAAGGTTTTAAACAAGAAGTAACTTCAGTTTTAAGCCTGTATTAGACTAAGTCAAGCAAAAATATCCTCATGTCACACAAGCACAGGGAAGGATATGATTTATGCATAAGGAATTTCTTCTGTATGTCAAGCCCTGGAGAAATTGTAAAGTTTGTAAATTAATTTTGTTTCATACTATATAGAAATGAAGCCTATAATGAAATGTACATNTTCATACTATATAGAAATGAAGCCCATAATGAAATGTACATATTAAAACAGTTTGAATGTTTGTGAAAGATAAATGTTCAGTTTTAAATGATGTGCCATTATACTAAAGATAAAGAATATTATTTTTTTACAGTCTTGAGTTTCCTAAAATAAGTGAGAAATTTGAACTTGTTTCTGATTCAGTTTTTAGTGATTAACTGCATTTCCTGAGCTATAGTTAATTTCTCAGACAGGTGTTTCATGGATCTTCCACAGCTGCATAGCAGCTTTGGATCTGCTTTAGAATGTTTATCATTTACATCATTATTTTTATCCTCAGAGGGAAAAAAATCAAAACAAATATAAAGTAGCCCATAGTACCTGTAGGTCTTAGCCCCTTATTATAAATCTTTAATCAAATTTCTTTCATCTATTTGTTACATGAATATCACCATCTTGCTAAAGGTACTCTTAACTCTGAATTAAGATGTGGAATTAAATTTTATATCAACACGCATCCAAATTGATGGAAAACTGACTTGAAAGAAAAACACACCTGCATTAGACATGCTCTTGTTTGAACTGCTTTCATTTATCTAAAGTGTTTAATGCACTTGGTTGGATTATAGTTCTCTCTATCCAGTGTTATGATAAGGTTACAACAAGAATACTGGAAATACAACATTTCTTCCATGCCTAAAGAACTGTCTCTAAAGTACTTAACACTGGAAAGTGCCACTGCTCTCTGTGTAAGTAAATAGGAAGTATCACAGCTAGAAACTCCATTAATTTATCTATCAAAGTCACTGTTGATAGGACTTGTTAAAATTTGTTTTGAGGGATTAAAGACTTTTTAATTTTTTTAATTGTTTGTTCTTGAAAATGTTTTCTGCATTGTTATTTAAGCTTCTTATTGTGGAATCAGTGAGGATAAAGGTGTTTCAGTAAAGTTCCACGTTTACTTGAGCACAAAACTCTTGACTCTGAGACTAGCAAGTTTGAGTATTAGCTTTTTTTCACCAGCACATCATGATTCTTAGTCACCAGCATTAACTGTGAAGGTAACCTTTCCACAGAAGATCAGGAACTGGGAGATGTTTCCAAAGGGGGACTGGAGAGGGAGGAGCATGTTCTCTTCTCATCATGGGAATAATGAGGTCTTTTTAGGAAATCACTTATTTATGTACTGAGGTGTAGCTGCTGTGCATGAAATGAGTAGCAATTGAATGAACAGAATCTGCAAGGTGGACCAGTAAATTAAGGATTTTTCTCCTTCAGGCATATTTGGATTCCTTTTCTATGCAACTTAGGATCCTCAATAAAATTGTGATCAAATTTGTGTCTGGGTTTTGCTTATTTGTTTGTTTTTGTTGGGGTATTTTTCTTGGACTTTTTGTTTGTGGGGTTTTTTGTCAGATTGTTTTGTTCTTTTGGGGCTCTTTAACTCAGAAATTCTCAAACAGATGAGAGTGGAGAGCCTTGAAGAATTTGACTGGCTATTTTCACTGTCTTCGCTGTTCCAACATACTTTATTTTCCTTCTAACTTTAGATAATACAGATTGTAAATTACATGTTCCTATCATAATATTGAAATAGTATATTGCTACATTATTGCCATATTGAAAGTTCTTGAGAACTTCAGCTTCTGTCAGAATTTTAAAATGTGCTTTGTTGGTTAACTAAAATATTTCTTCATGTTCCTTTAGAATTTTACTTTTAAAACAGCTTCATGGGGTTTGACCAACCCATGACATAGTCCAATTTATAATGATTTTTATCTCTTTTATTTGAAACAGATGGTTCACAAGCACCAGCCAGGCCCCCTAAACCACTTCCTCGGAGAACTGCACCAGAAGTACATCACCGGAAAGTGTACAGCTCTAACAGTTCCATGGAAAATATGGATGCAAAAATTGCAAAACTTATGGGAGAGGGCTATT
>VWYI01042545.1:0-26154 GCA_013399455.1 Anthoscopus minutus | reverse complement strand
CAAAAACCAGGCTGTGCCAAATCAACACACCTGGGCACAAGGTTTTCTGTATTTTCTGTACTTTCTGGCTATTGCCTGGTTCTCCTTCCTTCCCCCTAGTCTTTACCTCTCTAAGTAAGCAGCACTTCAGTTCTGCCCAGCATTGCCTTTCATTGCTCCATTTTTACCTCATACTTTGCCAAGATCAGTGACCATCGTGATCTTCAGGGGGTTGGTGTCTCCCAAAGACTTGCCATGGAATGTGCTCCAGTATGGACACAAGGCATCAGTCTTACACTAGGCCTGGTGGGACTTCCACATCCAAAAAGTGGGAAGGGAAAGCTTCTCCGTGGCTTGTCAGCACTCAGCTGGTGTCTCTCTGCTCTGAGGCACAATCCTCTGTCCCCCACCAGGGCACTTGAGTGCCCACCAAGAGCCCACTGTTCTATGGACTGCAGCAATCTTTTTTTAAATCCTTTTCTCTCAATTTTCATCCCTCCTCCAGTTATTAAGACACCTGCTGAGAGGTAATGTGGCCTTAGTGTTTCCATTTGGGTGATTTCGAGTATGCAGAAATTTTTAACTACCATTTAATTATCACACACAATAAGCACACAAATATATGTAAGCCAGGAGTTTTCCTTCCAACCTTTGTGTCAAAGCCCAATTATTGTTTTAATTTTACTCAGTACAGGCCAAATTCTTTCCAACGCATAATAGGGTACATAAATACACCCTTTGTGACATATTTATGGCTTCCCTGATGCAACTGATGGAAAATTTGAGTTGTGTTCCTCAAATGGCACAATCTAGAGAAAGGAAATTGCAAATAATATATTAAAGAACACAGGCTATGACCAGCCATAAAGCATGCTAATAAATCTCCTAACAGCAATGAAAACTCAGACAAAGGATAACACTTATCTATTTTCCCCACAGATGTCTTTAAGCTCTGCAGCCTAAACCTGTGAAGCACCTTAGAAATCACATTTATATCACGGTCCAGACAATGCAGAGCAATCACCTCCCAAGAGAATTCTGCAGTTCCAAAGGGCACATTGTGATTTGCAGGACAGCACTATCATTTTTCCCGAAGTCCCAGGTTTATCCATCCGCCCCCGCCTCCCACCGGCGGCCCCTCCCCAGGCAGCTGGCAGCTTTAGCACTCGCCTTCCAAAGCTCACGGGTGGCAGATGGGGAGATTTTGTTATCAGGCACGCCTGATAAGGAGACACTGTCTCCAGCAGTTGCCTGCCAGCACAAATAAAGCTTTGTGCTGTCCACACCCGCCCCTTGCTTTTAGCAGGCACGGTGGGGAAGGTGAAATACAAAAACAACACAAACACCGCCCTGTATCTGAGCTCACCCGCATCCCACAAAAATTCGGCACTTGAAATTTAATATGTTAATGGGAGAAAGGAGGGCAAGAAAGCTTGAACAGAGGGAAGGACTCAAGGGTAACCCTCCCCCCATCCTCCTCTGCATGCCTTGGTTGGGAAGGGAGAATTGGTTCACAGGTTTGTCTTTTAAGTGTTAAAAGCATTAGGGGCAGTTCAAAACTTCAATCAAGCAGCATTTAGCAGAATTAAGCTGAAAAAGCAGCAGTGAACAAGCAGATATTCTGCAACATCATTTGTTTTCAGTTAATGCTCTCCAGCTGTGCTTTCTTGAGAGGAAAATGGTTGAAAAGCAGAACAGAATGAAAACAAACCAAAACCAAGCCCCAAAGCCAGTGGCCTCTTGTTATGGGTTGGATAAAGAATCTGTCCTTTAAGCATAAATACACAGCTCCATGCAATGTCTTTTTCGTAGTTCACAGTTTGTAATCTCCTGGGAGGTAGACACACAAGACTCAGACAACTGATCCTGACTCATGAACACCAGAGCCTACATTCAATTAATTCAACACACATAAAATTCACTCCTAAAGATTTCAATGTAGTAGGCTTAAGCATATGCCTAAACATTTTTTAAATCATATTGGCTATAGGAGTGTTCTTAGAAAAGAGCTGTGTATATTTGTAGGAAAGCTGTATTTGTAGTCATACATGTATATACCTGCAGCAACCCCTCTGAGAAGCTCCTTGTGGTCTCTAACAGTTCCTACCCTCTAGGTAGATTTGTGATCTACCCAAAAAAGGGCCCAGATTCACCACATTTCATATGAAAAACAGGCACAGTACACAGTCTGGCCCAGGCAAAATCTACATGCACACCTTACTGTGGAAACTCACCTGAAAATCTTCTTTTTCTGAATTACAGCTGCTAATTTAAATGTACATATGCATCATTATAATCCAATTTCCACCACCAAAACCAAGGGTATGACTCATATTTTAAAACATTTTACTACACTGTTTCTACAGTTTAGATTACTAAATTGTACTGCTCTGATTCAGAAACTGCAAAACCGATAACAGGGAATTTTAACAGCAAACAAGCTGTTACAAAGGCTTTTTAAAAAATGCAGCAAAGCCGTGTAATAAACTTGTTTTGCTGTATCTTGATAAATTTGCATACTGACAAAGAGCATAAGCAAAAACAGAGGCCACTTCCCTTCTGAAAGAGAAAGGACACATGAATTCATTCCCTATGTGCCTCAGGAAAATGTAAATAAGGAAGATGGGCTGGAAATTTTCCTTTCTGGCCTTGATTTGTTTGCTCTTCTCCCCTCAGATACTTCCACATCTCAAGCTTCACTCTTGAACACAGTGTGAAGGTAAATTAGGACAGTTGCTTCAGTGATGATTTAAATGTTCTGTAGTAGCAAAGACACCAAAAATTAATAGACTCTCTTTAAAACCAACAAACAAAACCACGTGCTTGACATCACAGATAAGCCTAAGCTACAACCACAGGCTCCTTGGTTCCTCCCTGATCAAACTTCCCCAAATTTACCACATTAGGAATGAGATTTGGCTCAGATTAATCTGTAATGTATGCTTTATAGCTTTTAATCTCAGAAACACATTTATCACCATTAAATTCAGCTTGTGTGCCTGCCCATAAAGAGGGGATTTAAAATACATCAAGGTGAGAGAAGATTAAAGCTTGGATGAGAATTTCACTGAGTAGATGCACTGGAGTTCAAAGACAATGTTGTTCAGGGGTTATGGACAGATTTATAGACAAAGTAATAACAGAGAAAGTTGAAGGAAAGTTCAGGATTCAAGGACAAACCACTGCAGACAACTATTGCAACAGGCACCTGCACACTGTGAGCAACATCTTGACTGAAATATGCTGAAACAATTCCTTGCATTTTACTTCATGAGATGTGCTTCATAAATGGGCATATAAAATAGCATGCACAGGTACACATCACCTTCATGGTTGTGAACAAGTCCTTATTGCTCAGAAAAGGGGGCCAGGAAGTTAAAGATATTTTTGGTGAACCTCTTCCAATACCTTTAATTAATTTACACATTTCTGCCTTAATAACGACAGCTGATGAGGAGATTTCTTGGTTGGAAACCTAATCATACTGATTAAAATATCCTAAAATTCAAACTTGTACATTTTCACAGCTGTTCTTAAATACATTTTTTATTTTGGGTTAGCTAATCAAGGATGGGGGGGGAGGGAAAAGGGAAGAGCATGAATGAGAAGCATGCAAAGAACCAAGATGTTGGCACTATGTGCTGAACACAGTGGGTCCCTGGTTGCCTGGCTGACCCCTCTGCCCTGCTCCCATTGGCCTCTTTTTTACCTGTTGCATTTTGTGTGACATATTCACTGTGGGACAGTGAAGAACTCGCTGTCATCTGTTCTTGTACTGTGCCCAGCACGCTGGAACCTCCCAATTGCTCCACGCTACCAGACTGAAATAACACACCCTCATTCAACATTTCCACTGCTTCCAACTCCCATTCTCAGCTGGAACCTCTCACAATAGTTTTCTGTATGCCTGTTTAGTATTACACCAGAACTGTTTACCCTAGTTAGCAATTAAATTGATTCCAAGTGTCTTTTGCACCACACTACAGCTTTCTATAAAGTTTCACCATATTGACAGGGTAACAGAACTGATGACTCACCTACTTATATTGCTACAAATTGTGCTGAGCTGTTCAAGACAATTAATATTTGACTACGTTCCTCATATCACTGTTACATGACATTTTATCAACTACTTCAATTTAAATTACCCAGAGGCTCCAACATATGCAGATTTCCTCAAACCAAGCGAAAAAATTACAGCAGCATGTCATTTAAATTTTAATGCAGTTGTATACAAGCTAATGATCTCTAGTGGAGATTTACAAACAATAGACCTGACTCAACACTTTATTATTCTAGTTTTGGTGTTAACAGAATTACATTGGAATAAATCTGGAGCCATGAAGTTGCAATTAAGCTCAATATAATGAATTTGATCCCATTAGTTTAGTGCCATTTGTATTTTGGACTTGTTTAAAGTGTTTTTTTTTAATAAGTACCATAATCTTCACCAGCAGAAAATGGGTACTGGAGATGATCTGAATTATTTTCACACTGAATTTAGGATTCATCATTGTTTCTGGCACGCAAACACAGCTGATGCTCTCTGAACACATTTCTAAAGCATTCAGTCTGAACACAAATGCACTCTCATAGTAAAGATAGAGCACACAGGGCTGCCTCCACTCACCATTGTGCAGCTCTTCTCAATCACAAACTCTTGTTACCACCTTTCAACGCTGGCAAAGCTGTCTGAAACGTCACACCCCTTTGCTCCACCTACAACCAGCAGTCTTGACATGTCATCTTACCAATCCAGTTTGTAAGAAATACGAGTGTGGAAAGAGGATTTCCATATTGTGCATCCTACAGCCACTGTATGAGATGTGTTATCATCCCCCAAGCCTCTGAAGCACCAGCAAAAACCCAATGATAGGATCAGAGAGATGAGAGGGTAGGTGGGCTACAGAGTGGTTTGTCCACTGAAGTGACTTTTCTTGTTCCTAGGCATGTGGGGTAGGGGGATACAACATAAGGACAAACATTAAAACTCAAAAAAACACCCCCTGGAATTTCACACAGGATTCCTCCATCTCATAGCTAACTCGAGTTTTGCTCACACTGAATTTCTCTACCTCTAGGGCAGCATCACTGAGTAAAACTTTCCTGTACTTGGTCCTTCCAGATTCATGGACAGCAGGAGCCCCCTCTGAGCTGTCTACTCTGGCCAGAGCAGCTGAAAGGGGAGCTGGCAGCTAGGATGGACCTGCTGCCTTTGTCTAACCATCCATCAGCCCACTCCTGACAACACTGCTTAATGTATTTTGAGAACAAGGCCTGCAGGGTAATGCCACTCATGACTTCTCCCTGTCCTCCGCAGCCCACCAGATCCAGCCAACGCCAATTTCCTTTAGAACTCTCAAACTCCACACAGTGACTCTCCCCAGGGATGCTCACTTGTTGTTCCAATGAATTCAGGCACAAAGGGGAGGGCAGCAAGGAATGACCAGGGGGATGTTAACCCTAAGCCCTCTCCTCCTCAGTATTTCCCAGCTTCACATTTGGTCCTTCTGTCCCCACTCTTGGTTTTATGACCACCATCTGCACAGGATCCCAGTGGGGTAAGACCAGGAGGAGAAGAGGAGAAAGCCAGGAACAGCTGAACCCCTGAGTGGCGTGGCTGTGCTCTGGCTCTGGGTTTATTGCTTCTCACTGATTCATTATCAAACACACCCTGTCCATAAAGAGCCTGTTCCAGCTCGCTCTGCCCCAGCTGCCAGCTGGCAGCAGTTGCACAGGTGTAAATGAAAGCATCATTTGGCCGGCAGGAAAGCTATTATAAACAAAGATTTATCTAGAATTTCATGTTCCAAAGTCAATCTGTGAGGCTGGCAATTAAAAAAGGCATCTGGGAACAACAATTCACCCACTTCTTTCATGTACTTGCACACCTGATTTCTGTAGGAAAGGGAATCTCACCCACCCACCGAGAAAGCTGATAGCAAATAAAAAACTAAAATGAAAGAAACTGAATATATATGAAAAACGTTATCACAGTTTCTACATGTTTGTGTTTTGAGATTCCTGAAGACATTAATGAGCTTGAGGCATTCAGCTCACTATTAAGCGTGTGTGTGTGTGTGTGTGTGTGATTAATATAATAGAAAAAAACCCATTTCTAAAATTCTACAACCTGAGCAGATATACAATCATTTCCTAATACAAAATATAAACTGTTTTCAACATGGTTTTAGCTCAATTAGGATCTATTTTCTGATCTGGGCATTGGTAAATATGCAGGTAATAGTTTTCTACAGTAAGTGGACTTATGCAAGCCCATACTGAGGTCCCACAATAAATGACTTGACTCATTACAGTGCCAAGCAGACAGCACACCTTACTGAACACAATGAGGCTATTTCCAGCCCCTACAACAGGGATGGCTTTTTGGGCAATTTTGGGGGGTTTTGACATTTTATTTACAGTTTGGAATATCAATTTTGAACTTACAGAGTAAGTTCTTCAATGGGAATAACAGTGAGGACTTTTTTTTTTCCAGGTACTGGAGTATCAATTTGATGCTAAATTTCCACTATATTTTAATAGATTCTGGACAGACTTCTTAACTATCAGCCTCATATTTTGAACACTAATTTTTAGGGTTTTATTAATGAGATTACAAAACCAAAAAGGTGAGAGACAAATACCAATCCCATTTTAAGCTTGTGTGGCAGATATAAACATATATATACTTTTTATAGTTTATATATATATAACACCATTCTGACTCTTTTCAGTCAAATCTTCTGACCTGTTAGACCATTTGTCTTATCTTCTTTTATCAGCTAGCTCCTTCCCTATCTGTTAATCTCCTACTCTCAAACAGTGTCACTCAGTAAACTGGGGTTTAAAAAGAAAAAACCCTTCTATCTGTGGCTCTGGAAACATCAGGCACAGAACATTTTACATTTTACATTTATAAAACATTACTGTTTTATCTAAAAATCTAGGTGACATTGATGCAACAGATAAAATGCTAAATTATAAGCCTAAATTCTTTAATTTGGTATTTATTCCAAAGTACAACTAGCCCCCCCTCCCCCCCCAAAAAATGTAAAAAAAAACCACATTCAGAATTTCACAGAGCACAAAAGAAGGCTTCTCACCAAATTCCTTCTGCTCCCTGGCGACTCAGCCTTTTTGACTCCACCAGCACTGTCAGCAAAGCCAAAGGGATTTTTGCCAGGGTAAATACTGCTAAATGGGTCCCCCATCCATATATATTTCACTTTATCGCCGTTGCCAAGTAATTTCTGATTACTAAGTCAATCTGCCTGTAAGATTAATTGGATTTTTCTTCCCCAGTACTCAGAGTTTTGAGATAAACACTGGCTCCTCAGGCACAGGAACATGCCCAGGCCATTCCAGTGTCTTGGATATTTCTTAACTAATTAAGTTAATCATGTAGACAATGACTGAGCAAGAAGCTAGAGAGCTTTCCAAAACCATCCTTAAGGGTGGAACAGCCAACCAGAGCAGAGTTCCTGGGGAGCATTCCAAAGCCATCCTCTAAGCCCATGGCATTAGTTCATTGTTTACTTTGGATATGCTTTTACTCCAGGCGGAGAGATCAAGACCTCGTGCTTGTTTTACATCTTATCCAACCATACAGAGAATGAAACCCACAACCCCAAAGCAGAGTGCAGTCCAGCAGGGGAACAAACAGGATGAATCCCACTTCCCAAAGTGCTGAGACTTGGTTCGCATCTCCTTGTCCTTTCAAAAACCTGGAAAAAAAATTCTTCAACAAGAATGAGTAACACATCAAGGAAGACGCTTTCCTTCAGAGCTGGGACACAAGAGCAAAAACCAAAGGGGCACCAAAGCAAAGAGAACTGGGCTGACTTTATCCTTTCAAGCACCTTCCAGCTCAAGAGGTAATGAGGAAAGAAGGGCAGTGACCACCCAGATACTTCCCTGGGAACTAAAAATGCAGTTCTGTGTGTGCTGCAAGTGAAGGAGGGCAGATCTGGAGCCCTCCATGGCCTGTCCCTCCTGCTTTCCTCTGCAGACATTCCCAGGGAGGCAGAGCATGCTTCCTATGGCTGACCCCCTGCCTGGGAAGGTTGAGAGAGCAGGAGATTATGAATGGACAAAGACAAAAGCAATTTGGGAGTGGCCAGCACCACACCAAGATCAGTGTTAAAATATCAGTGAACAAAGGAAAAATAAAGGCTTTCCTTTCTCCGTGTTTCTGTTCAGTACACTGCTTTCATCATCTCTGCTTTGATGACATATTTGAATGTAGATGTAATGAATTTCATATTCTGAATGAAATATTGTTATCATAGATACCATAATTTTTATTTACTGACACAAAACCAGATTTCTGGGCTTTGGATATTTAGGATCTGGGTAGCAATTGGAATGTGCATTTCACTGTCTCTAAGGTAACTTTCCAGATTAGTAAAATGGGCAATGTTCTATTTTTTTTTCCTTTATTGGTGTATCTTCCAAAGACAAAAGCAGGAGGACTATATTATTTCTCACTGCCTCTTCCTTGGTAGGTAATATCAATTAAAACAGACCTTGCAGGACATTCTCCCTCTCAAAACAACAAAGCCAAATGACAATTATTCAAAACTCCTGGACCCCTCTCCCATTCAGCTTTGAACAAGAACTGCTATGCCTGGACGCAAAGAAACTTCATAGAGAGCAGCTTCATAGAGAGCAGTGTATCAATGCTTGAGGCTCTCACAGAAAAGCAACACTCACCCTGCAGCAACAGGAGACCACAGCCCTTCTGAGCAGATTCCCAGTGTGGACCAGGACTGGGCACATTGTGTTTGTAACCTTCCAGCACCATGTGAACACATTCCCAACAAAAAACATTTCATCTGCTTCTCTCTTAGAAGCATCCCATATTATTTTAGAAGCCAGTTGTGCATAATAATTTCATCAAATTCATGCCTAGGATGATCCATATGGATTTAGCAATTTCCACTGACAGGAAAGGTCTCAAAATTTTGCTAGTTCCAAAACCATCTGTTCCTCTTCCGTTGCTCAGTAGTCACAGCAGGACTGAATCCTTGCTTCCAATGATTATTCCCCAAGTATGCAACACTCAATTAATTTTATGTACATTTTTCCTTATGGGCCTTACCCAGTTTTGATGAAAGATTCAGCTTGTTGCCATGCTCTTGGCAGCAGGGATGCAGCTCCTCCCTGAGCTACCAGAGTTAAACTGTGCCACTCCCCACCAGAATTCCAACCATGCCCAGGACTTGTGGTTTCTCCTAGGACAAGTGCACCAGAGGGGGAAGGGAGAGGAATGGGAGGGGATTTATCAGTAGTAAAAAAATATTCAGAGAAAAAGTACTTCAGAGCAAGCCTATATGAATTTCTGTCTTCCCTGAGGTCCTAATGCCTGCTGACCTCTTAGGTGCTGATGGCCCCCTACAGATGCTGCATTTCAGAGCTGTTCTAAATAGCTACTGCCTGCTTCCTTCCTGAAAACCCATTTCAGAGTCACAGTTCTGGAGTTTGGCATTTCTTTTTCATTGCCTATCCAGGCCAAAGCTGCAGTTCAGAGAAAATGAAGGCAAGCATCACCACATAGACAGGCCAATGCTGAATTTATTTTTGGCTGACAGGTAGCCATGACAACACCTGCCATGCTTTGGCTTTCCTGTTTCCCCAAACCACACCTCCTGGGCAGCACGGCCCACTAGACATACAAGTATTACAACAAATTCACAGCTAGACCCACTGCCATACAGATGAAACATGCTCACAATGAATTTCCAACCCATTGCTAAAACCTTAGTATTGACATTTAAACTAATTATATTTGCATGCACAAAGTAATCCAGAGCCCACAAAGCAGGGGAGTTGAAAGAATGACAAAGAAAGTAAAAAGTAAGCAAACCAGCAGCTTTCTGGAGCCTCCAACTCTTTTGAGGATTCCTCTGTGCAAGCTGTGCTCTGCAGATCTAACATGGGGTATGGTCTGTACCCTGCAAAGCCTCAGTAAAACTGCCTACTGGAAGCAGTCAGCTACGATTTTGGGAAGCTCAGAAGAAGCTCATAAAGTCATGAACTCAGAAGTAAAAACTGTTATCTGAAATTTAAACAATGGTTATTTTCTTCAGTGTTATAAACAACACACAGTGCTCTAAATTAATTGGTTTGTTGGGGTTTTCTTAATGTAATAAATAGCATGGCCCTCTGCATCTACAATTGGTGAGAATTTCAAATATCACAACTCTCTTGTGTATCTGATAAAAGCAAAATAGCACTGCTCATGTAATGCCAGAACAGCTAAAATCTTATGCAGGTCTTTACCCCTGGGTTTCAGGAACAGTAATTTAAATTTCTAGTTGCACCTCTGTGACTCAAGTTTTCTCCAAGGAGAAAAAGGCTGTTTCTTACTGTTCCCCTATGAACTGCGGGCAGTGCAGGGAGCCCCATCCTGGCAGCAGTGCTGACCACCCTGGTCAGACAGCTGGGGCTCCTTCCCAGAAGGCCCAGGCAGCCTCCAGGTGAGGAGCCCAGGCTACATTTTCTCAGGGATCTGGTTTGTAACGTAAATGAGGCTGCTCCCTAAGCCTGCCTTCAGAAAACACTCTCAGGAATCCAGATCTGCCATTTCCTCCTTGAAATCTCTCACTCCCAGAAGGAAAGAGGAAAAAAACCGTAAGCTTCCCTAGCAGTAAACATCTGCTAAGAAATTTTAAGTGTTCCCATCCAAACCCTCCTCCTTCTTCTTAAGCTTTCCATTTCTTCCTGTATTATAAATCACTCTGGGGACATACCATTGGACTCTGAGCATTTAAGAATGTTTCTAAGTGGTAAACCATCAAGTTTTTACTAGACTCTTTTAAAATAGTGTGGTTCATCTGCATAAACAAATTATATGTTTGTTTTTCTACATTAATTATATGTTGCACAGAGTAACAGCCATAGAGACAGAAAGTTAAACTAGCCCTTATAATGGAAACTTGTGACACCTGAAACAGAACAAATATTGCAAGGGTTCAAGAAAGCTTTGGGGAAGGCAGCAAAACACTTTGCAAAGAATAGTTCACTTTTATGAGCACCAAAGTAGTTTGTTAAATAAGTGCAAAGTATTTTTTAAAATTAAAGTAAGAGCATCTGACCTGTGGTCAGGGAACACAGCACGTTCCAAAGTGCTGCAGCTCTGCTACACAACAGCAGGCACCTTTCTCCCTGCAAGAGCTTCTCCTACACACACCCCCTCCAGTTTTGTCAATAAAGTAATGTACACTCGCAGGCCAATCTCCTCATCAAATCTTTTATTCCAGCAAGGTCACTGTAGGCTAAAAATAAGGCATTAAAATGCTTTCAAAGTATTTCTAGAAATATCTTGTGGAAAGGAAGGAATAACTAAAGTACAACTGAGACTGTGCATTACTAATGGATGTTTTTTGTTGAAGCTGAGCATTTTGACAAGACATCATCCTGGGAGCAGAGTTCTTAAACCAGCAGACACTCCAATAAACTGAAGGTAAATGCTTTCCCCTGGCATCAACTGATGGACTGTTCCTTTTTACCACTGGAGGATGATTTAATCATGCAATGTATATTTTTATTTCCTGTTAGCAGCGACAGCAAGCAGGAAGGCACAGGAAGAGTGGGCCACATTCACTCAGATCCAGTGATACTTTAGCTGCACATCAGCACATTTTGAGGTATTTAACTTTGGGTTTTAGACATACAATGAAACAGCACTGAGAGGTTACTTGTCGTGGTTTGACACTGGCCAAACGCTAGGCACCATTCACTCATCCTCTCTTGTTATAGTTTTGTATGCAATAATACAACATTTAGGTCTGATCTAAGACTGACTAAATTTAGCTCGGGAGGGGAGATTAAAATAATGCACACCACAGAACTTGTTCAAATTAAGGCAATAATGAGGAGGTGATGGAACAGACAAAATAATCAAATGTAGCAGCTCTCAGCATAAAGAACTACTCAGGAAATCCCACAGCTTTGGAAACCAAAGTGGTCCAAAATGAATACCAGAAATGAGCTGTGGAATAACTTCCTGAGCCAGACTATGGAAGTTTTATCATTTGGTACTTGTAGAATAGGAATGGAGGCGTAGGGAGGGAAAAGATGCTAAAACTGTTCAGCCCAGAAAAACAAAGTCTACAGGCAGATAAACAAAAGCCTTGAAAAAAACAAAATGAAAGGGTCATTGAGTTTACTATGTTGCTGCTGTAAGTAATGCAGTATACGCTGCCATTATCTGATTGAGCCTCCTCTTAGAGCATGCTGAGTTTCTTTTCCTTGTAACAAGTATTAGAACAGCAAAAGGTCAGTCTCAACATCTAGAAATAGACTGGGTAAACTGGAAAAGGGATAAGCAAAAATTTTTATTTTCTATCCTCTTATTACTCCAACAGGCACTGGAAAATGAAACACCAAATATACAGCTATAATCTAAAGAGAAATATTGTTTCCTACAGGACCTACAGGAAAGTTACTTTGCATTTTTGCAATAAATTTCTAGTTGCCTTCCATTCAAAAGCTATTTAAAATAAACTGTTTTTGAATAGATGGCTAAGGAATCCAATAAAACACACCTTTTTCATTAATTTTTTTATTTTATTTTTAAAATTAACTCCTGCTACAAAATATACCCAACTATTACCAGGGACCAATGCATAATGTGCCTTTCAAGCAGGCTCCACGTGGTGTTTGTGTTGGTTGGCAGCTCCCAGGCACACTGGCCAGAGCACCAGAGCACTGGCACTGCAGCAGGGGCAGGGCTGGGCAGGTGACACAGGGCTCACAAGACAGGTGGCTCTTCTTGCTGGCTACATCTGATCCCTGCTCCTGGAAGCCAGCCCCACTGACTCTTAAGCTGATGGATGAGCAACTACTTCCCAGATTAAAGCTTGTCACTGCCCTGATCCAGACAGAGGGATAGCTCAAGGAAGGTGAATCTCAAGGGATAAACTGGTGTTCCTCAGAAATTGCCTGGTCAGTTGAACAAAGCTGTGGCCTTTAAATTTTGTATGTACTACCTGTCTTCACATCAGAGCTCCAACTACCCCTTCTGTCCTCCTGCAACTCTTTTAGGCAGACAAAAAAGAAGGAGAAGCCCCTGCACTCTGCACACAGTGGTACATGTCACTGGTTGAGGGAACTGCTAATTACAGTGCTTCTGAAATGGCTGGATTTCAAGTTGATAATATGGTTAGAAATATTAGCTTCTTCCATTACCAGATGGGCTGGATAATGTGAAACACTTCCCAGGGCTGCTTAAATGACTGATTTGTAGCTGCAGGCACCTAGTAAGTTGTGAATGATTGCTGATGTAAAAGAACAACTCTGCTGGGGATGACAGTAATTAGTCTTTACAAAATTCAGTGAAACATTGTTAGGGAGAACAAGACATGTAAGTAATTTATGCACCAATTAAACAATTGTTAGAACTTGCAAAAATTTAAACCAGATAAATACTGCATATGACTTGCAGCACCTGTGGATTTAAAATCTTATCTTACAATACCACTTTTCTAAGAAAATATCTCTTAAACAAAGAAAATAACACAGTGTTGTCAGTTTAAGTTACTTTTAGCATCACCTATTGTTTTCTAAAATGTTTCTCATACTGTGAAACTATGTAAGTGGTCTCCCTTTCTCATTTTAGAATGAATAAGAACTAAGATACAGCATTGAGCTGTTAGTATGTTATGCCAATAAATCTCACCTATTGTCAACTATTTAGGACTGTATATAAATGTCACTAGAAGTGACAAAATGCTTTAAATGTTCCTGATTTGCCAGTCCAGCTACAGCTTGCTACAAATCAAAAATAATTTTGTTAGGGTTCAGTTATTCTTTACAGGGGTCAGCACATCAAGTTAACCAGATGAAAAATTACGCCTTGAGAAAAAGCACAACATGTCACGACCTAGTTCTACCTCCTGATACCCCCTGCCAACCAAAGTATTTCCTTTTAAAGTAAACATTTGAATTACAGATTATAAAGAGAAGTCTGTTTTAGCAGGTGTTTTGTTGATCTCTGCCTTTTCAAGTTTTGCCTTACCTACTCAACATGGAGAGAACACATCACTAAAATGAACAGATCATGCCAAAATTATCCCCGCAAGCTGTGCTGGGTAAACAGAAGAAAAAGATTTAAGCTTTAAGTAAGACTTTCAAAAGGATATTCTATCTGGATAAACAAATACAGAAAGGCCAGTTTCTCTTCCCTAGATATCCTAGGAAGGGTGCATCTGTTTTCCAGCAGCTGTCTGACCTTCCGATATGGTATCAAACATAGAAAAAGGACTGCAAAGGGCACCCTGCCAGCACCTCCGTGCCTTGCTCACTGGCAGGGCCAGGAGAACAGGTGGGAGCAGCTGCAGACCCTGCTCGATGTGAGCAGCTCCTGCTTTGCCCTGCCCGCCTCGCCCACACAGCAATGCCCAGGGGCTTTCACTGCATCTTAGAAAGCTTTACACACAAAACTCTGAATACTGGCAGACCAACTGTGTTCACAGCACAAAGAGAGATGTTTAGTAAGTCTAGAGAGACAAATCTCTGCTGAAGAATTTGGACTCTGGAGCTGCTTTATCCATATAATGTTATTGTCTCCTACATTTCCAGCATTTGTAGTCTTGCAGTTAATTCATTCCTTTCCAACACGATGGCAGCGAAGCAGTAACATGGGGAGGAAAAAACATTAAAGGCCAAGAGAATCAGCTCTATCTTACTAAAGCCAGTGAGGTCCTGCATTATTCATGCATGGACAGGAGTACTCAGCTAAGAGGGCTGTAGGGAATTGAACTCTGAAGCTCCCATGATTTGTAGCCATTAAAAAGGTGAGCTGCATTATTTTATCTGAAAGCAAAAGATAGTTAACTGCTACATCTCCTACAGAGCCATATGTAGGCAAAGGAATTGCTTCTGGTTGGCACAGGCACTGCAGGAACTTCTGTTGCAGAGGTCACAGGAGAACTTGACTCTTCTACCTCAGGCAAGGGAACATGAAGGAATATTTAACCCTACGGATAATCTTAAAGGCAAGAAAGAATTCTTGGGTTACCAGAAGATGTCAGTGCATGTGGCTATTATACAGGTGATTTCATGGGCCCCAATGAGACCTTCAGCACTTAATGCTGGCCAATAC
Source organism: Anthoscopus minutus (assembly GCA_013399455.1). Lineage (NCBI taxonomy): Eukaryota > Metazoa > Chordata > Aves > Passeriformes > Paridae > Anthoscopus > Anthoscopus minutus. The sequence goes on along the minus strand of VWYI01042545.1, from coordinate 11,066 downwards.
ACAATTCTTTAAATTAATAAACCCATAGAAAATAGCTACTCTGTACTAAAAGCAGCCCTTTACACTTAACCTATTTACATCCACTATGAAGTGCCAGTCCCAACTAACATTGCATGTTTGCAACCTTTCTAAAAATACATCCTGATAATACAGTAGCTATTATTTCTCTACAGTAAAATCATGGAAACTGCATGACTGCATTACTTCTAGTCCATATGTGTTAAATAAGTGAGCTAATTTTGTAGAAAATTTCACACACGTGTCTGAAATCTGTTACAATACAGTATTTACTTTTTACTTGGGCTGTAAACTATTAAAACCACAACGCCAAATCCTGCAGACAAAACTCACATTCAATGAAATCCTAACTGAAAACTGCAGAATTTTGAGCAATGATGTTGATGCCACAGACAGTGTTGGTGAAGGAAGGCTGAAGAACCTCAAAGAATTATTCCATATTTGTCAACAAGCTCTTTTGAAGAGGCTCCCCTCCCTGAAACCAGGCTTTACAATTTGGCCACCCTGAATTTATACTTCATTCATACTTCAGCATTCTTCATGCTGATATGAGCTGTTGCATAATATCCTTAACTACTCACAAGCAGAGTATCCACAGCAGATGAACTATTGATCCCTTTTCTCCTCCTACTCTATAAATCTAATGAGTTATTGATTTTTTTCCTCCTTCCCCCATTTTCTTTGGCTATGCATGCCCCTCCTCCACTGTCTGAATCTCCTTTTCTGTGCAGCCTTAGACTCATCCTTGTCCATTCTGTCAGTATCTGAGGTGCTGCTGCTCTGGCCTCTGGTGGGTGTGTGACAGCAAAGATCTTGAGTCAGAAATACATAAATACAACTGCACATTGAGCTCTCTCCAGCAATGAAGAGCACTGGAAAGGAGCTGGTTCTCAACTCCACTGTTCCTGTCCTACCACACACTGAGGCTGCCGTAGGACATAGCCTGCCACCTCCTGCCCTTCCCACGGCCTGATCCCACAGCCATGAGAAGCACCTTGCAGGGGATGCTGCTGCCAGGGAAGAGGCCTCAGTGTTTTATTGTTTTGTAAGTCAATCAGGGTATTTACTGTGCTCTGCAAATAAACTCCAAGTGGGTTTTTTTTATTCCAAGTGAAAACAGTGCCCTTACTGCGAGGGAAGTATCTAATGCTTCAAACCTCTTTGCTGGTTTATCTTTCTATCCCTAACAGCTTCCTTCTTCCCTTGCTCCAAAGGTTGCCTGGGTGCTCCGAGCTGCCCCCAGCTCAGCCCTGCAGGCTGTCCCTGACAGCACAGGTAGCCACCAGCACCAGCTCCTGCCGCCCCACCCCTCTCCAAACTCCAGAACCTTGTGACAGACAGAGGAATTCGTAGTTTCACTGTTTGCAAGAGATTTAGCTGTACTTTCACCCACTGAATCCTTTTCTTTACTGTTGACAGCTCCTCTGCAGGCAGGACAAACGAGGAGAGAGCACCCTCAGGCTCTCAGAGCCCAGGGATGTGGACAAAGAAGAGCAATGTGACAGGTCTCCCAAAGCCAAAGTTTAAGTAAGATAAAAGTAAGGAGTTTTCAAGTAAACTTTTTATATTATTCTGTACATGTATGGTGAAAGCACTTTTCTGTCAAACATCATTTCAGCCAAGAGTATTCCCCTCCTCACACCCTCACTTTGCAGGTCACCAGAGTGATGAATTACTACTTCATTACAGCACCACCACAGACCTTACCATTGCTCCACACAGCCTACTTTCCTTTCTCAAATCCCACTCTCCTCTTCAGAACATACAGACATTGAATCCCATGACAAAAGCTCTGCTATAAACTCATTAGCAAGTGTCACCTCAGTCAAACACCTTCCTGGCTGCATCTTGTGTAATATTCACCATAACCAGCTGAATCCAACTGCTTCATCACATACCAGTTCTGTAGATCTCAAGTATTTAGAGTATATACATTCTCTCCAGCTTGTTTTTCTATTCACAGAAATAAGAGTTTCAAAAATTTACTTGCTCCTTAATATTTGGAGAGCAGTAGAAAAGGATGTGCAAGTCTGCAAATATTTTGGGAATCATCTGAAATCTTTACTCCAAAGTAAACACCCCAGAAACACCCATTTTCAAAACCTCATTTCATCAGAACAAACTAGAACAAGAAAATAAATAATGAAATTTGTCTCACATAGGTAATACAACTCAAGTTAGAAGGTTTGTAAAGAAGCCTCCTGCCATGGTTTGGCAGTGAGGTCCTGTTGTCTGGCTTGCCTTTTGCTAATCTACTCGGCTGTTTTCTGGGCTGGAACAAATTCCTCCAGCACATCCACAGAGAAGCTGTTTCTTCCATTGGCTCAGAGACACAGACCTTGGCCATGCATCAGCTTCCTGCTCCTTCTGGCAGCCACTTGAGTCCTGATGAGCTCGAGGTCACTTCTGGGCCTCCCACCCCTCGGCTGCATGGACAGGGGTGCTTTCGAGGAAGGAACCATCACTCCCTCCTTTGCTGGGTCCCATATGCTGGCAGGGTGCAGCCCCAGGATCAAATAGAAGAGTTTGTCCAGGCTGCCCAGTCCTTCCCCTTTTAAAAACACAACATCTACTAACATTCAGTAAATGAAGGCATTGATTTATCAACAGTCATACCTTCTTAAGTATTGGCAGGATTGCTCAGCCTTCACTGTAAAACCAATACTTGTCTGTTCTGGTTCTGAGTTTGTAAAAAACATTCATCTGTAGAAATGTTACTGACTGCTTAAAAGCTGAATTAGAGTAAGTTTTGACATGTATGAAAAAAGAAATCTGTAACTTAAGCACTGGACTAGGAAGAGGTTGGGTGGCATGGACTGTGCCCACTTCCATATTGAGTATGAGGACACTGAAAGGAGAGGGTACAGCAGTGTGACCAGCAGAAAGGCCCTCTGGCAACCCAGGGACAGGAGTCCTCATTCTCTTTCTTAAAGCATTTCTACTGAAATGTCTGGGGAAAACCAACAACAAAAAAACCACCCCCAACTTGCCCACCTGAACAGCTTTGAGCCACTTCTGTTACTAAGGTAGAGGATGAGAGCAAACATTAACACAGATTTGGAATTGTTTCCTTTGGGATCTGCTTTTTGATCAGATACTAAACTTTTTTTCTTAATTTGAAAAAAGTAACTTGGTTGCACAGCAACCAATGTTACGGTATACATTATTATCAATAAAATAGAAATATTAAAAACAAAAGCAATAAACTTGACATTTAGAGTTTGTTTTTACAAACTGCCTTCCCTCACTCAATTCTGAGAAAGTTTTAGGAGCTCATGTTATTATGAATCATCTACTCAAATATTATTTCCCACCTGGAATAGCATTTGACTTCTTTAATATTCCTGTAAATTTATATGTGAGTGCTTCAGCTCTATTACTACTAAATAATTTAATCAGCATGTGTCTCCAAACCTGGCTGCAGCAGGAGACCAAATTAAATAACTGAATGCAAAAGCCATTCTTGAATCATAAGCTATGAGAGATGAAAGGCGGCAAAAGTTCCACTTCATCAGCCCTACTTCTGTAGTTTGCCCAAATCCCAGCTCCCACTCATTACAGAGGCCACAAACAGCTCTAGAGAATTATTTCCTCTACAAGGTTTAACTTCTGTTGTGACAAAGTTGCTCAAGTTTCCCTACCAGGCAACAGATCAGGGCATCAGCAGCACCAACCCAAGGGTGATGGGAAACACGCTGGGATGAGCTGCTACCCCCCAGGGTAATTTTCACACAGCCTTCTCCTCTCCCAAAATACTCCATCTGACGAAGTCTCATTGCTGTGGCTTCAACACAGAGCGTGCAGATGCTCACCAGATGCTGCCAGAGTGGGAAGTGAAGTGGAAAAAGGAGCTTCAGCTGTTAGAAACATGACAGGGCTTGATCTGCTGCTATTGGAGTCAGCAGAAAATCACTGCACTTCATGGCAGCAGTGTTGACTGACAAAGGCTTATCCTCAAACAGCCACAATGACCTAAAAATAACTCTATGAAATGTGGCTTCATCTTTCTATCACTTCTCAGGCTCAGGAAATGCATCTACCAATTTGTCTTGCTGTGTCCAGCCAAAGATGCCCTCCCAGGGTTCCCACACCAGGCAGCACAGGACTCACAGACAGCTCCTGAGAGGCTGTGCTCTGCTTAAGGGGTTCTCCATTGCCTCAACTAGGAATCTGGTTTTATTTTCTGCTGATATAAACTGAGCATTGCTTACAGTTATCCATGTGTGCACATTCCAAAGTGTATTGTCTCAGTCACTAGGGCTCATGATACTGTGATAAATGTTTTGAAAATTTAACAAATGTATCCTGAGTCATGGAAACACTTAAGTTCATCAGGACTTGTGAAAGGAGGAACGGTGGAAAACCTGCAGTGATGGGGAAAGAAAATACAGCTGGTAGCACGTGTTGCACACTTAAAAATACTGTAATTACATTTTTTGCCATAAACATATTTAATACCTTGACAAATGTGGAAAGTTGCTCCACTGTCCATTGAGTTATCAACATTTATCAACTTACCTGGGTTGGCCAAGCACCTGGCCTGGGCCCAGGGCTCAGTGTGCTGCTGGTGCTGCACTGCAGGCCCAGAGAAGCCTCTGCCAATGGATTTACCACGCTTGCTTGAACTTGACAAATGATACTTGAACAACAGCAAAAGCCAGAACAAAGACTTGTTTTGGTTTGGGTTTTTTTTCTTTCTTTTTTCTTTTGTATTTTAAACAGAAAGAAGTTGAAGCATGAATGTCTGGTCATCTCAAGAGCTAGTTGTGTGCTTTAGGCTGCAGCCATCTAACATGGCTAAGAGGCAACTGCTGTTCCACTCGTCTTTTCCTCCTCCCAGCTTCCAGAAAACACTGCAATAAATGCAGATAAAAATGGCAATTTCTAATGCATTAAAGGAGTATCCTAATTGATTTTAAAAAAAAAAACCACACAAATTTCCCTGCCCCTCAAAAATTTTAAATACACAGACACACCCCAAGGCAGATGAAAAAAGGAAGTAGAGATAGTAGGGAAAGAAGGAAAACAGTAGAGGAATTTTTAATCTCTTCTTTCAGATAATTATGACATGCTTTGTAAATTTTACGTAACTGAGAAAGCCATAGCTCTTAATAAGCACTGCTTCCATGTGAGCTTCACTGGGACTGGAAAGACTTTTTTGGGAACCAAGAGTTTCTTCTGGGAGTGCTCAGGACAACTGTGCCTGGTGCTGCAACTGAAGTTTTATGATACCAATGCTGAGAGGGTGTGCATGTGCATACACACATATATATACTCTTTGAGCATTTGCACACACACAAGCACATGGTACTTTCTACAAAAGGCAAATTATAAGAAACAGCGGTCAATGAAGCAGCATTCTCTGATTTTGTGCTTATAAATACCCATGTCTGCTTACATAAGCCACACAATTTCAGACCTCTGCACAGGTATAGGAATGGTGTATCTGACCCTAGGCTTATCAGTCCAATTCTTTCAAATGAAATCACTGAAATACAGCAGCCACCTGGGTCTACATAAATGACATTACCAAGAAGTCGCACAGCCCTTGTAAGGGTAATTGCATTTTCACAAAGTCATCTGCAGGCACTTTAGGAGGAAGAAAGAAAGATACAGGAAAAAGCATTTCTTGTTTCAGAAGCAAGCCCCAGTAATTACACAGAAATCTCTGTGCTTGCATTAGATTTTATAAGAGCTTAAAATGTTGTGAGTTTGGGTTTTTTTCCTTTCATTTTATGCAAACATTCTGCACACAAAACAGCCATTGAGCTGGCATTATAGAGAAAGATGGGAAAAGACTGATCCCAAAAGACTACACTGTCAGTCTTCAGTATTCCCAGTCTAAAAATAGGTTTTTAAGGGCTCATCAGTGCCACCAGGCTTCTGAGCTCCTGTTAAATCAGAACCTCCTGGAGTCCTGTCTCCATCAGTGGCAGTTCAGCACACAAGAGAAGCAGCACAACCACAGTTCAGCAATTTCCTAGGCTTTAACATTCTAAAAATGAGGTTCAACAAGCAGAAACATACCCATTTATTTACTTTAAAACACTATGAGGATTTCTGTGCTCCAGGGAGGCTGGAAGGACAGGAGCAGGCAGTGCCTAGGGCAGCATGGAGATTGAGCCGTGCAGTGACACCTCCTCGAGTGGGCAAAGGAACTTATGTGGGGCTACAACAAGGAGCCTTCTGTGATTCCATTTGTCAGTCCTCGTGATCCAAGAGCTGCCTGTGTTTACCACAAAGCAGATCAGTCAGTCCACACATGGGGCTGAAATACACTGTGCTAAAGCAGGGCCAAGAGCTGATACCACTGGTCCTGACCAGCAGCTGCTCCAGGATTATCGCTTCCATGAAGAGCAACAGGTGCTCGTTCATACAAACCAGATTTATTCCCTGAGAATGTCTTGCTGAGGATCGTTATCCACAGATACACATGTGGTCTGGATTGGATTTCTCCTCACACACTTATTCAAAGATTTAAAAAAAAAAAAAATCCTACAGTCTACGGCAATATGCCAACGGTCGTCCACTACCTTGGATCACAACTAGCTAGAGTAGAACCAGTCTCCAAGAACACCACTCTCCCTGGGAGACAGCATGGCTTCTCCACACAGGCTGCTCCTGCTTCTTCAGCTCTGTATTTCACTGACTTTATTTCTGTGCTCAAACTTCCTGCAAAAGTATAATTTTCAGATGTCTAATAAAGGAGAAATAAAGTAGAAGGAAATACGTTTTAAAAAACTATCCTGTAAATCCTAATTTGATAATTTCTCTTTTATAAATTACAGTGTGATACAATTGTGTTAATTCTGATCTTGTTTCCTTAGTTAACAAAAGGATAAAAGTTGCCTTTGACTATAGCAACACACCTGGAGAGCCAGAATGTGAACACAATTCCAAATACACAAGGCTACAGCACATGAGCTGAAACCAAACAGTTGAGGGCCTGGAAACAGTAAGAAAAAGGGCAAGGTGCCCTCAAGGAAAAGGAGATGTCGGGCACAGAGCTGCTGAGATTGTTACGGGCAGTAACTTTAAGCAAGTCCACAGCATTTACTGCAAACCTTGCTGACAGCAGGGAGTGCAGGGTATCCTCCTGCATTACACCACTAGCAAGCAAAGCCACAGAAATGTTCCTGTGCTGTTGGCAGCAACTCAGGCCCAGATTTTTAAAGCAGAAAGTAGACCACAATACAGTAAAACAATCACTTCGTCACAGAAAATGAAAATAATAAAGAATAAAAGAGAATTTTATGTTCCGTATTGCACACAACAACTTGCTGCATATTCACCATTTTCTTCAATAATATGTAGCATTCAAGATTTTTTTCTAAATTAAAATGAGATATTGATACAGGAACACCAGTTCCTGTAATACCAATTCCAACAGCCATAAAAAGCACATATTGCCACACCATTTGTGCCAACAGCTTGAGCTGCTGTATGAATTCCTAGAAAACACACAGAAAGCTCCAGATCTCCATCCAGTTATGACCTTCCTTAGCACAGTGCTCACCAGACACCCTACTGAAAATTCACATATATGAAACATGCTACTGGTTTTGGTTTGCTTGATTTTACATGAAAAGAGAGGCTCTCTTAAACTGCCCTGTTTTCCCAGACTGTCCCCCATAAACATTGTGTTAATTCATTCAGGTTGGCCTCTAAAGACACAGCCAGCTCTGCAGAGAACACTATCAGCTTGTTCTGAATCAGCAGAGATGCTGGCAGCCTTTCAAGTCATCCGAAAAAGATGAGGTAGCTGCACAAGGAATAAACTTCAAAGTGCTCATCCAGAATTCCCTCTGGGAAAGACCACGCATTTTGCACATGCTAAGTCAAACAATTAACCCAAGCTGGTTATTTACAAACTTCTGAATACATTTTAAAATGCAAATAACAAATTTCATATCAAATACTAAGTCCTTAGAGGAAGGCATCACATTTATGCTATACCGCACAGCAACAGTATGTTCACTTCTTTCCAGCCACATTAAAGTTCAAAGGATCCCCAAGAGGATGATTCAGCAGTTAAGGCACATCTTTCAGTATTAATTGGTGAATCTCTTTCCTCAGACCACACACAGTCAACCATCCTCCTCTTCTTTTGAAATTTTTGATGCATGAAAAGTAGTCCTGAATCAGAAGAGGAAACTTTTCATTATTTGTACTCATGAATGAGAGAGGGCTGCTGCTCGGGCTGGTTCAAGTCCTGCCCTTCATTAGCAGCATTGTCACCTATACTCTGTGCCAAGCAACAGCAGGGACAGCAGACCTGCTGCTGCTTCAAGAAGGAGGACACTCACCAAAAGAACTAAAATTACAATTAATAATATTAGGTTCTAAAAACTTGGAAGAAAACAAGAAGAAAACCAAACCCGAACAATGTAATAGCACTGATGAACTCACACATGTTTCCACAGAGACACTATTTCCAGGATTAAGCATCTTAAACCCCAGCCTAGGACCTCCATTTCCTGCTGGTTTTGAGCCATACACGGTGTGGGGCCAGGACTGCCAGCACTTATACACCAAATCTGGGGCCTCCTGAAGGCACAGGACCCTGGGGAGCCACAAGCCAAGCTCGATTTTCAGGCTGCCTGCTTCCAGACCTATGTATGTAGATCCTACTGCACCTACATTTGATGTGAACATTTCAAACATTTGTTAAACAGAATCACAGACTTTATGTTAATCAGAGAAGTTTCCAACAGAGGCAGCAACTATTTGAACACAGACTACATAAAGCTACAGTGAAAGGAAAATAGAGGATTTGGTGGTTTGCTTATTAAAATATCTTTCACTTCATTTCTACCTCCTGTAGCAGCACTAGCAAGACTAGCAGAACCCATACAAAAGCAACATTTTTGTTTTGCAACCAATTTCCATTTTAAAACAGTAAATCTAGGCATCACTGTTTGAATAATTTCTTAAATCTCATTTCCATATGCCAGGCAGAGATCTGCTTCTTCTGGTCTGTACTATGGAAGCTTCCAACCTACAGATACATCTGAGAAGGGTATGAAAACGAAGTACACACATGCTCCCTGGAGCTTTTTGATAAAGAGTTGATTTGCATGAGGCACTTTTTCAAATGAATGCAAAATCTCTAATTTATACTGCGCACATATTCAACAGATTATGAAACTCATAATATTAGGTAAAATAAAACATGAACTGTAACTGCTGGTTTGGACAAGGTTATTATGGAGTGATTCTAACCACTCTAGTAACTCTAGAAAGAAAAAAGGCCTTTAATGAAGACCCATATTGCTAAAATGCTCGTCCTGAAAGAAATAGCAGCTGGCCATAGTGATGTTAGAGAGTGCCATCTCTTCCTCAATCTCTTCTGGATATTTGTTGTCTCTCTGGCTGTTGCTCAGCCAGACAGAAAATAATGTCAAACCTCATGCTATTCCTAGCTCTTGGCCATGTTTCTCATTTGCCTTTGGAAGAAGCTATTTTGCCTTAATGCCTTGGTAGCTTTGAGCACTCCAAATAAACAAACAAGATATGCAGGGGAAACTGGTTCACTTCACTCACTTCCACTTCTTTCAGATTTCAAGTGGAGACATGCAAGCTGTAAGTCTTGAACCACAGGCATACAAAAGCCACGCCCATAAAAATAAATACACATTCCATTTTAGCCACATCCTCCTCAAATATTTCTGCAAGCAAAATTAAAGATTTTAACCTAAGTTCCACATCTACAATTAAGAAAGGTACCATGATGTACCTGTTCCCCATGCCATGGCTTTAGCCCTAGGCATAGAAACTGCTCTGCCCTCATGTCTAGATTTTCATTATTAAAGTTTTTAAAAAGAAAGCCACATTAAGATACTAGCCCACAGCAACAGTATGCAAGTAATTGTTCCCATGCAGTTTGTGGAGGGCACAAACACCACAGGGACACACACAATGTACCCAAGAAAGAGAACTGCCCTTTGCTATTTTGGCACCATTAATTCCTTTCCCCCACCCCCTCTTTTTGAGCGAGAGGAGCTCAGAGTTACCCTGTGTGATGTCAATGGTTATTTTGTGCTGATTACTGGAATCCAATCTCCAGACAGGATATATTTACAGCTGTCTACACTGTCTTACAATAAGCTGATGGATGACTCATCCTTTTTCCCCCTTCAGCTGAAATCACACAAAGGAAGATGGAGACAGAATGACAGCCCATGGCAGCGGGGAGAGGTGAATTAAAAAGACCTTGCTCTGTGTTTAAAACACATTAGAATATAAGCCTTTATTTGTGTATGCAATGCACATAATCCTAGTATATAATTTTTAATATTTTGGTACTTGTAAACCCTCCAATAAACAGGCACTTATTCCAAAGTTCCAGTACCTGTGTGCTTCCAAAGGCTGATATTCCAGATCCGCGAGTGGACGTCTCCTTGCCATGTACATTAAATAGCATGCAAAAAATTAAAAATCAGTTCTCATAAATTTAATACATTGCAGGAAGATGAAGCATTAGATGAAACAAAAACTTGACATTTTCCATCAATTATCTCGGTGGGGCAGATTTGCCATCAGAATAAAAATATGACCAGTTGATGGGCTGATAGCACAGACTGGTGAGAGAGAGAGAGTCAGCTCAGCAAGGCTGCATGCAAGGAGCATGTCTGCTCTGTGTGTCAGTGGGCAAGGATGCAAGTCTGCATCACCACAGACGAATTTAAAAGAGGGTTAAGTGTATTCACAGCCTGCTTGCTCTTATTCCTGTCAGCATCAGCAAAAGGCTGGAAAGTACTTGTGGTTTGTTTGGTTTTTTTTTAACTGGCTAAGTCAGTCTATAATCACAGCCTGTTACCTTAATGCAGGGCGTACAAGAGGAGAGCCAGGATCCCTAAGCTCCATTGGTAATGCTGGATCAGCTGGCTCAGCAGGATGTGCTCATCACCAGCTCCTGCCACAGGTGGGTTGGGCTCTTTCTACAGATTTTGACCATGCACCAGGAGGTCCTCAAGGACAGTCAAGCAGGTGTCTATATGTTGTTGAGTTTCAATGAATTTACAGAATCACTGGGTTGGAAGAGACCT
>VWYI01042544.1:9192-63501 GCA_013399455.1 Anthoscopus minutus | reverse complement strand
ACTTCCCCACTGAATACATAGTGTTAACCTGGGAGACTGGGTATCGATTAAATCATGGNAGTGTTAACCTGGGAGACTGGGTATCGATTAAATCATGGAAAAACCCTCCACTAACTGCTCGCTTTGAGAGCCCCTTCCAGGAGCTGCTTACAAGAAACACTGCAGTGAGAAGAAAGGAGCAGGAGAGGACATACACAAGCTGAGGGAAAGGTCCAGTACAACCCCCAGCTGAGGCACGTGAATGGACTGTAACTGACAGAAATTATATAGACTTAAAACTGGTCCTGGAACACCAAAAGAAGTGCAACCCTGAACACAACCTCCCCACAGAGAACATCTATGTTGTTACCCTTATATCTATAAAGTTTGTTAATATTTGTTATCATATGTGTTTAAGGGCTTTTTTAGATAAGAATTGACCATCATAATAACATCTCAGTTTCCAGTACTGTTCCATAGAGCACTCTCCTTGCAACCCTAACTTGACCAAATTGAGGGAAGAGAGTCAGTACAGTAAGGGTCATGGAAGAATGTCTCCAGAAGAAGGGAAAACCAGAGGTGGGAGGCAAGACTGGATTGAGAACTACCTCTGGGAAATACTATCTGGGCACTGAGGAAACCCCTGTGGTTTGAGATGTGAGGAGGCCAGCCCGTTCCACACTCCCACTTGTAGCAATGCTCCTATTCACCCACTTCAGAGGAACTGGAGGAAACACTTGTGAGAAGTGTTCCTATCCCTTGTACAGAGGAGATACTGTAAGTGTACTGATCAGAGTTCACACAAACATGAATCGCAAATGTATCGATCACTCTCTGTTAACAACCTGTAAGGAAGATAATAAAATATATTGGCTAGCTAAAAATATTGCAAACCCAAGCCAGAGAATATCAGGAGAGTGCCCTATGAAAGAAAGATGGGTATGTTTTGAACAAGAAAGTGAAGCCAACTTAGAGGATACATTCAAAGAAAAAGAAGTGCAATTAAAAGGACAAAAGAATAGAGAGGGACAAGTATATGGTAAGAATATTTTTATGGATATGGTGGAAAAGATTATGAAAGAGTTCAATTTGACTGATTGTTGGTGTCTGGGGGGACACACTTAAGTGAGATTTGGCCATGGGACAGTATCAGTTTAAGTCCCCTTGACATTTTAAAAAGGATTACATCAAGGTGGTATTGCCAGGTGGTACCCAAAAGAAGGGAAGGAAAGTGGAAACTGAAATCAACAATAAGAGGGGAGGAGTGTTTATCAAGAAAAGGGAAAATGTATACTATAGAAGTAGGAGAAACTCCATGTAAAAGGTATCTAGCAGCAAATGACACACACACCAGGTGGATCCCAGAAACCCCCCATTCATACTGGTCAACAGAAAAAAATGAAAGTAGATGTGTATACAGCGAAAAAGAGAAAATGTTTGAATGCTTGGGAGATTATATTAACCCAGGGGCAATAGAAACCCTATCCAAATTTTGTAAACATAACAAACTAAGATTCTAATTTCTGGGATGCACCTAAAAATTTATTTTGGATCTGTGGTAACATGGCATATGTGAAATTACCGAGAGGGTGGCCTGAGAGTTGCACAATTGGAGCAATAAAACCATCCTTTTTCTTACTGCCTAAGGATGCAAACTCAAAATTGGGAGTCCCAGTATATGATGATCTGGCGAGAAAGAAAAGCAGTTTATTGGGTGGAACCCAAAAGCGAGACAATGAAATTTGGACCCCACAAAAGATCATTGATACTTATGGGCTGGCCACCTGGGCCCAAGATGGACCCTGGGGGTACAGAACCCCAGTATCTATGCTCAAATGAATTATCTGTTTACAAGCAGTACTTGAAATAATGTCCAATCAAACAACTCTGACCATTGATCCCTTAAACCAGCAGCAACAATAAACACAATCAGTAATTTACCAGATTCAATTGGCAGTGGACTACCTCCTTGCAGAAGAAGGAGGGATCTGCGGGAAATTTAATACTTCAGAATGCTGCCTGGAGAGCAATGATCATAGTCATGTGATTAAAAACATTTCTCAAAATATTAGAAAACTAACCTATGTGGGAACACAAAAATGGACTCCCTTGTTTGGAGACTGATTGGTGGGACGGTNCACAAAAATGGACTCCCTTGTTTGGAGACTCTGATTGGTGGGACGACTTGTTCACCTGGAACAGTAAATGGTGGAAGAAATTGGCCTTTTTTGCAGTGTGTGCACTAGCAAATGTCATATTACTACTGTGTGCAATTCCATGTCTGGTCCGGATAGTAACCAGCATTGTTCAAAGCAGCATCATGCTGCAAAGTAATGTAGAAGGGAAAAATGGTGACAAAGTAATGTTAATAAAAGAACAGAGTAATCAGAATGCCAAAGACATGCCTGAACAGTATGAGAAGCTGAGAAAAGTAGAAATTGAACTTTAAAAAGTTGATGCTGGAAGCATCATATGCCGATCAAATAGTTAGAGGGGGGAACTGTTAAAAAGAAGCTAAGCATGTACTGTTAGTTTGTTATTGGTTTGCTATTTGTGTTTGTTATTTGTACTGTTATTATATTGTAAAAGGGTTTAAAAGTGTGGCTATAAGAAATGCTGTACTACACATAGGAAAATCACCACCCCCCAGCCAAACCGGCCAGAATAAACAACAAAAGTGAATCACCAACCCCCAGCGAAAGGAGCCAGTCTAAACAAAAGCTATAATGGGCCAATCGAGCACCTTAAACCTTCATGCAACCGAAAGGGTCCAAACAGAAACCAATCCAGAAGGACAAAAAACAGGATGAAAAGAGGCCTCTGACCCAAGGAAGCTGTGCTGCTTCATCTGGAACATCGGGGACAAGACATCACTGCTCCAGAGGAGCCAAGCGCGGCTGCTGCAGCATCCTCGGGAATGCCCCTGCCTGGCCTTTGGGCCCCCATGCTTTAGGCCCTTTTCTTTTACAATAAATGCTGAAATCACTCTTAGTAGCGGGAGTCTGGTCCCATTTTTAACAGGAGTTAAGGAGACTGAGGGGAGACCTCAATGCAGTTACAGCTTCTTGTGAGGGGAAGAGGAGGGGCAGACATTGATCTCTTCTCTGGGGTGTGACAGAAAATAAAGGAATGGCCTGGAGTTCTGTCAGGGCAGGTTTAGGTTGGAGATCAGGAAAAGGTTTTTTAGCCAGAGGGTGGTTGGGCACTGGCACAGGATCCCCAGGGCAATGGCCACAGGTCCAGCCTGACAGAATTCAAGAAGCATTTGACCAATTCAGGAAAATGGTGTGATTCTTGGGGTTGGTCCTGTGCAGGGTCAGGAGTTGGTTTCAGTGATTCTTGTGGGTCTCTTCCAACTCAACATATTCTGCAATTCTGTGATATAGCATGTCAGTAGGGACTCACTTTGGTTTGAGTGGGAAAATCCTTCCTACTTATTTTCAGCTGAAGTTACAAAAGATTGACCTGAAAAGAAGTTCTCTGATGAAGCATCACCTACCTGTCCAGGGATATCACTGCTTCCCATTGCTGATAGAACAGAAAGAAGCAGCTCAGTTTAGGAAAACAGAGAAGTCCTGGCTCTGAACTCAGGGTCTGTGGAAGGATTTTTGGTGCCAATGTGAACATTCTGCAGGCTCACAGATGCAATCCCCTGGAACTTGCTTTTGCAAATTAGTAGATTGTGCATGCTTGTATATATTGTTGAGTATTCTGGTTGTTTTCCAATCCTTAGATGCTGTTACAATGAACATTGGACATGTACTATATAATAACATGGACATGGACATATAATAACATCAGTGAGTTTATATAACGAAAAAAGTGGTTATTCAGACATTTCTTTCCCAACTACTTTTTGAATTGTGTTNGTGAGTTTATATAACGAAAAAAGTGGTTATTCAGACATGCCTTTCCCAACTACTTTTTGGATTGCAGGACATTGCAGAAATGTCCTGAGACTGTCACAGGACAGTGTGGATGATCAATCAGGATAATGGCAATCCAGCTAATACAATGCTTTCTCTGATTTGCTATAAAGACAGTATAACAAACTAATTATTTTATCTGGCAGAAAATGGATTTTTTTGTGGAAAATTCAAGGCAATAATATTCACATTATATACATGTGCATATTTTTTCCCTGTATTTCATCTTTGTCGGAAAGATCTCATCTATTCAGGATGAAATTTCATTCCCTTTTAATAAAAATGCAGTGCGTCAAAGTTTACACTTGAAAAGTGTCAAAAATAGACACTAAAGTGGTCATTCAGTTGTATAACTTTTAATCAGGGAACCAGTATCAGTTCAATACAGTCAAACCCAGTAAAATTGCTTTTCCTTCTATCAACTCTGAATTTGGAAATTTGACTTCAAAAGGGCTTTTAATAAAAGTTAAGGTACCACTGGCACACAAGGCTAGAGGTACAGATTAGAAATATTACTGGAGGGGAAA
Organism: Anthoscopus minutus; assembly: GCA_013399455.1. Classification (NCBI taxonomy): domain Eukaryota; kingdom Metazoa; phylum Chordata; class Aves; order Passeriformes; family Paridae; genus Anthoscopus; species Anthoscopus minutus. Next base: position 59,069 of record VWYI01042544.1, on the reverse strand, counting down.
AATAGGCTGAAACAGTTGAAGCTTGGAGTGAATGAGATCCAGGTTACATTTCTGTTGGGGACACTACATTACTTTCAGGTGCTGGAGAAATCGCTTAAGATTTCATGTTTTGGTCCTCAGGGATGAAACTAAGGAATCCTTTCTTTCTATCCTTATAGCTGCGCTCCCTTAGATTTAAGAACAGTTAATGTATGTGTGCATGTGCACACATGCATGTGTACACATAATACATATTTAAATTATCATCTACACACATATATGTAATCTCCCCTTGAAAAGCAAACTCTGGTGTGAATTCCAAGCACTAATGTTATATAAATCAGAATTTAACTATCTCAGTGCAGAAGTAAAAAGGCATGGAAACAGAATTTCCCAGTGCTTCTGGGTGTCTATTTTTATCTGCCTCCATGGTTGCCCTGTGATTAATCCAAATTATAGTGAAAAGGGAGGGAAACATGAAACCAGGTAACACATGGATACCTTAACATTTTTGACTTTAAAAAGGGAAAGTGAACAACACTTTTTCACTGCTGGTATCCTAAAACAAAGACATACAGCATAAGAAGTGACATAATTTACTTTGACACACTATCATTATTTGTTTTGATGAATTAATAAGCAGCACCTTTAGGTGCTGCCAATTCATTCTGTTCCTGTCACAGCTGATTAGAATTTCTGACTAAAATGTAATAAAATGGAGAGTGCATTAATATATAATAGTTTCCTTTGTTTATTTAATACAGAACTGTTGCTGCTTTTTCACTTTCCCAATCACAATTTTCTCATAAACAGTGAGCATTTTTACCTTTTGCTTCCAGGGCTGATATGGAAAGAGTCATTACTCACCTTTTATTATTGCCCAAAGCTGAGAAAAGTAGTGAAATAGGAGGAGTTGAGGAAATAGGAGGAATTAGTGAAATAGGAGGAATAGAGGAGTTGTGGTGATCTAAATATGTAACATGTAGTCTAACTAATCACATTTGTTCAAAAGATCTATGATTAGCATTTTAAAAACAAAATCACAATGTCTGAACAATCTATAAATTTAATCTTAGAATGCTGTACCCTCATTAATGATATCCCAATAGTGTGTACACTTTAGACAACTTCTCATCAGCTTCAATATTACAAATGTGAGCAGCATTCTTGAATCATCTGTATTCCACTCCAACAGCACTGGCTTTTGCAAAATATGTTCAGGTCATCCTCAATTAATTTCTCACTCTTTACACAGTGCAAAAATAAAAATACTACAAGTTAATCTTTTTAAACTATCTTTGCTTACCATCATCCTGTGGCATGTTGCAGATTTATTTTACTGTTACTACTGTACATTATTGCTTAGTATCCCTTCTTTTTTAAGTTTACTGCTACTACATCTTCGCTTCTGGAAATTGCAGGAATGCTCTCCTGTAGTAGGCATATAAATACTTTAACCAATAAATTTCCGTAGGGAACAACACTACCTTTGCTTTATTATCTCAAACATTCATTGAAGGGTCTGATTCTGTTCTAAGGTTATTTCATGTCATTCTAGCAATTTAAAGAGTATTTTCATACTCTGTACAGACTATAAGCTGCTGAGGGCAGATAAATGCTTACTGCACATGGGAACCAGTCCTAAAGGGTTAAACAAAGGCCTAGCTGAATTGTGATCAGTGTAGCTACTGACTTCAGTCAACCCAAAATCCCATATTTTCTCCATTATTGATGCTAAAGATCTTCACTGTATGCTGAACTTTTCCTGCTAACAGGCTTCTCTATAATAAAGTTGGACAGTGTGAATGCTGTATTGGCTGGCAGGAATCCCCTAGTTCTACTGCTGGCACTGATATTTCCACTGTGTCTTTTGATAAGTTAATGAAGTTTAATTTAGTGGGAGCTGTGGGTGCTAAACATACTGAAAATACAACCTTTCTTGATGGGTTTAGATCACCTAATTTCAGGGAGGTAGGCCCTCCGCACCACTTAGAGAATTCAGGCAAAAGGCTTGCAGTTACATTATCAGGATTATTAAGAATCCTGATAGCAAGAAAATTTGCTAAGCATTAGTATCCTATAGAACCACTTATGCATAAACTTTCACTCAGACTTTCTGTGGGATATTTGAAACCATAAGAACAAAACATTGTGACCAGGCAAACGTCTGCCTTCTCTACACTTTGGAGTCTGATTATGTATAAACCATAGTAAAAACCTAGGGAAACCTTTTCCATTAATATTCACTGGAACCATATTGTCTAGCTAAACACTTTTAGGGCTTACATTTGCATAAGAATGTCTCATAGTCCTTAACAGTTTTCATCTGCACCTTTGGGACTTTCTATTCTTCTCTGAAGCCAAAAAGGAAAGTAAATGGGTTTGGCCAAAGTCAGACAGAAATTTGGGCTGAATTGCAAACTGAAATATTTAAATGACATGGCTTTTGCCTCCTTCCACCATTCTGTGCTGCAAGACAGAATTTTTTTCTGAAGTTATTATTGCCTTGATTTCTTATGTAACAGAAATACACAGGGCATGGGAAAACTCAGCAAAACATGCAGCACACATGGGGAACAGCAGTTTTCAGAAGCTGTTATTCAAGGGCTCCTAGAGAGAGTCTGCTGCAGCTCCTCCCAGCACAGCTCTGTGCCAACGGCAGCCATCAAGGATGGCTGCATTCATTGCCCAAGCTGTTGTAGCCCAGAGGCAAAATCAAGGGAATTAAGCTTTTAAAGTTCCTCTTCTTTTTTGTAGCTGTTGTCCTGGCAGTTTTCTATGTATGATGAAGAGGTAGCCAGCAGCTCTCTTGGGAGAAGATCTGTGTGTCACAAGCTTAGGCCCCAGAGCCTCATGATTGCTCTCTTTGAAGAAGGCAGCACATTTTTTGATATGCTACAAACACTGCTGTTGGTGGTGCTCGCCTCAGATGTGATGGAGAATTGAACAGATGTTCTTTTCATGCACCTTCGTTAGAAAGTCAGCATTTCATGGCACTGGTGCTTGGACCACTTCTCTTTCATTTAATTAAGAAATGATGAAATGTGGGGAGTGATGGATGGAAAGGACCTGGTCCCAACCCCAAGGAGCTCAAGTGAATGACTCCAGATAAATGGACACTGCATTGGGGGTAAATGCCACATGGCTGGACAGACTGCTGACATAATCACTCTAATTTCACAAAATAGCTTGTTCTTAAGAGACACCCTGAAGTCTTCCTCTGTTTAGAAAAAAGAAAAAGAAAGAAAGAAGGAAAGAAATTTTCCTCCTAAGTCTGTCTAATCTTCTTAACTGTATCAAAAGGCATGGGAAGATTTAGGCAAATGAAGCTCAGAGGAGAAGAAAGAGCTAGTCAAAGGATTTTTTGAAAGGATTAAATATTAGTAGGGGATGATATGAAGGAATACAATAGAGCCACAAGGTTTGAAGATTTACCTGTTCTCTGCCATTAGGTGCGACGATTATTTCCTCATCTGCCATTGAGAAGCGGTGCTTTGAGGGTAGAAAAGGCATTTTTGTAATCCTAACCATCACTCTTACTGTTATTATTAAACCCTTACATAAGGGAAATCCAATAGGTTCTTTGAAAACCAAAGATTATACAAAAGAGGGATTTCACTTGCAAATATACAGCCTGTAAACATGAGAGACAAAAGGTGAAATAAAAAACCACAAACAAACGCTGAAAAAACCTAATGAATCTTTTTAAATATTGCTGTCCCAGATTTAAATTGCAATTAGCTTTTAGAAGTTTTGTACAGTGAGATGTACCTGGGGTTCTTCTGTTTCTGGGGTACAAACTTAAAAGCATCCTTGCAGTGATTATGCAAAGCATAGCAAAGCCTAGTCTGATAAGACTTAATGTTGTCTAATATGGACAACAAATGATGGACAAAAGAGCATCCAGGCACCTGGACAAAACCCAGAAAGTCTAACTCTGCCATTTTGGATGCTTGAATATTTTCATTGGAGTTTAATATATATATATATTACTTGTTCTTTTAAAGAATGTTTTATGAGCATCATGTAAAAGATAACTGCAGTTACATGCAGCTTGAAGAGAAATAAAGCAAGTTTATACAGGAATCCATCATTCTGTGACTCTAACTTCAGTTTCTATGCATTGTGTCTTCTTCACACACAACTCTGAATTTCATGGATTCTTGTTCTGTATGGCATTATGGGCTGGATGTTCAAGGTGCATTGAGTGACTTTTGGCCTACATATTGGCACACTTGCTCCTACTATTCTGTCAGTATTTACTGTTCTTTTGGATAAACATATATGGCTGTGAGACACTGAAATTTTATGCATTAAAACCAAAAAAAATCTTCCCACTCTTCGATTCTTTTTCTCATACCCTCTTCCATTTCTTACTCCTGATACTCCTTCCATGCTTTAACACATTGTTGACAATACCTACAGACAGGAGATGGGCCAAGTCTGTTAGGTCTATCAACCAATCCCTCTCCTATCATTCATGTAGTTCAATGTTACCTGCAAGGAAATATAAAGGGAAGAAATACAGGAAATATGCTCCCACAAGTTTTTAGCACAAATATTAAAAAAAAGAAACCTGCAAAACTTCTCACCAAATACATAAAATGTATGCTGAGGGAAGAGAAGGGGAACAAAGGCCAAGCAGCTAAATCTGATACTAATAGGTCAAGACTTGTCAAGCTGAAGGTATTGCTATAACCAATGACAGATAGATTCTACACTTAAATTCCATACCAAGAGGAGTCGGGTTTTCAGTCTTTTCCTTGACAAAAGAAAATATTAGCACAAACATACTAGAGTGTATTTGCTAGAGTAAAAAAAATTATTTATTATGAATCATTAACATTCAACTATCATTCATAGGCTTAGCTTAAATATCATCAATATTTGAAATAGTTATAGCAATGTTTACACTACAAAGCGTGCATCCAGAAATACTGTAGGCAATAACTGCTAGTATTCGAAGGGTTTCAAAGGAAATCTCCACCTGGTTATAAGGAGTATTTTATTTGGAACAATTGGAAATTGTGCATAGTTTGGGTCAATATTTTTTCTCTGCAGTAGTGCTGAGCAACTGTCAGTTCCATTGCTGGAAATTATCCTTATAATGTAACCTCAATCAAAAGATATAATTACAACATTGATTTCAAATCCAGCTGCTAGTTTTCCAATAAACTCCAGACATAACAGCTGCTATTCTTTCCTCATGAATCATATTTTGACCGTGATCTCTTTGTGAGACTGCATCCTAGTGGGTTATTAGTAAAAAGAACAGAACTTACAGCTTTTCTTCTGGTTTTCATTTGGTCAAATTATGTATTATTTCCTTGACCTTAATAGCTGAATCCACTCTTTCATTTATTTAACCTTAGCCAGAGAGAGAAAAATGCTTTTACAGTCCACACAAGAAATTTGAATAAATAGGCACAGTGAGTATAAAGTCCACAGGGTGATGTGTAAACGTGGACTCTGCTTTTCATTATAAAATACAGCCATGAAGTACTTATATGTAAAAGCTGCACTAAATTTTAACAATACACCATAGTTGCAAATCTATATTTTAAAGTGCTGGGATGTTTTCTGCTACCAAATAAATTTTTATCTGTGAAATAGAAATATGGCCTCAGAAGTCTATAAATATGGGCTTTCCTTGCCTTGGAAGGCCGTGAGATTTATTGAAATATGAATTGTAGGTAACAGCAATGACACACTGTAACTTACCATGATTAGGTGAAGATAGTAGCATCTACAGAACTGTTTCCTTGTATTACAGGGGTCGACTTTGTGGGAGGATAAAAAGAACAACGTAATGTGTAACACACCAGGAAAATAAAACAACACTACACTCTGTTTTTTCATCACTTCAAAGTAAATGAATTCCCATTTTATATTTCAGGGTGATGTATAGTAAACATTTGTGGGAAGGGGTATATGTAGAAAATGCTATTTAAACTAAAAAAAAAATCATGCAAATTCACAAGGACTTCATTTTTTTAACTTATTTTACTCTTCTATCACTGTTAAAAATGGTCTGTACCTTCAATAGCATTTCTTATCCAGCAACCTCAATATGTATGTTGTAGAGATGAATGGATGAGGTGTTTAGAGTTAATGATCTGTATCATATTGCATCCATTTAGCTAAAGATATATAATCCCACACAGTTTGGTTTATATTGACTCTTTTTCAAGAACTACATCTTTGAAAGACCATCATGCTCTCCTGACAGGTTAGAAGATGAGAATAAATAAGACAATATACTCAGCTTTCTGTTTTATAGATAAAGTCTACAGGCTATTTGATAGCTTTACTTCTTATACTTTACAGTGATATTATAGTTATTTATTACCAAATTATAGTCACATTGCATTTTATCACTTTAACTTTTTGTGCTTTGGAAACAGTTGTGGTTCATTTTATTTTTTCTAGCATAAACATATTCTGTATCTGAGTGTGCATAAGTATATATACTGAATGAATACATCTGATTTCAATGATTTTTATGCATCCCTATTGTTTGCATCCTTTTGTGTCTACAGAATGAGATTCACCTCAAAGTAACAGTTATCACAAAGCAATGATGCAATTTTAAATAAAATAATTTCAAAAAGACTTAGACAGTATAGACGTAGTTTTTAGAAGAATGATTTATTATGTTTCCTGAGCTCAGAGCTGCCCTCTGTTTCTTAGTTAATGCTGCATTTTAGGATTGCACTGTTGTGCTTCAAGTCAACTGAGAAAGTTTGTGTTTGTTATTTCCTCAGCTGTGCTGGGTCAACAAGGCTGGACTGGCTATTCAGAGTGTTCATTTTCATCAAGCATCAAAAAAAGGCTGTAAAATTAACAGTGATATTAATTTTATGACCTTTGGGGGTTTTTTTGTTTCATCTTTATAATCTCTAAAATAATCTGTAACTTCCAGTGTAGTACTTTCAATAAGGGCAGATAGCCTTTCAAAGTTACCATTGTCAGGATTCATCTTAAATATGGGCTGTCTCCACAGACTATGGTCCAATATTTGTATTTATCACATTAAGTTCCAGGTGCTGAACACATGAACATGAACATGTATCTAGGCAGTGTAGAACAAACTGTCTGCAGGGTCCTAAACATGCACTTATGAATCACCTGTGCTGTCTGCAGAACCAATCCCACCTACACCTAAGTGTGATGCCAGGAAGAAATTTTAGTAACTTTTTGCGATAGACCAATATCTCAAAATATCCTTTTACCTTTAGTAAAAGTAAAAAGCCTCACATTAATATTTAAATGATAATGAAAAATCACTTTTCACAGTGGTTGGAGGGGATTGGCTGTGGAGATGTACAAGTATCTGCAAGAGAACTGGTGTCCCTCAACATATTTATTAATGATCCAGAAAGACCCTCTGCAGTGACAGATTTGCTGATGTGATAAAATTATTCAAGGTACTAAAGACAATATCTGCAAAAGGCTCAAAAGTATCTTATGATACAGCGCGACTGAAAGATAAGAGTGGTGGATAAAATTCAGCATTAATAAATTCAAAGTAATGTATCTAGAAAAAAAACAATTTTAACCACAGGATACACTAATGGCATCTAAATTAGCCAGTACTCAGAAAAGAAATCTTAATGTTTTCACAGGCAGACAATTAAAAAGGTTATCTTAAAAAAGGGATGATGATGATGAATATGATTATGAATTGTTAAAACAGAATCAAAGAGCAAGTCAGAAATTACCACTGGTGTCACTGCATCATCCCTTGGTTTACCTCTACCTTGATTATTGCATGCATGCTTGTTTTCTTCACCTTAAAAAAGATACATCAGAATTAAGAAGACTTAAGATTGACAATTATGATTAGATCTAATAGATCATCTTCTGTGAAGGGAGGGATTAAATAAGATAGGATATTTTAATTTGGAAAATAGCTGTCCCAAGGAAAATATGATAGAAAACTATTTAAGGAATTATTAGAACAGAACAATGATAGATAACTATTTTACATTACTTTTACAACAAGATAATAGGGAACATAGAATGATATAGTTAAGAAACAAATACAAAAGTACTCAAAGTACTTATTACACAGAATGCATAAGCACATAGAGAAGTTCAATGCTGCACAATATTCCTGAGTAACAAAGCAAGTATTTGTTTGGTTTGGGGGGATTTTTTTAACAGCATTATTTGAAGAAATATTCACCAAATGCTACTAAACACCAGACTCTATCTTAGAAACTCCATTAGCCAGAGATTGCTGGAGAAATAAGTCTATCAGAGACAGTTTGACTGAGCTCTTGATCTGCCCTTAGTCTTTTCTTCAGCTTTTAATGAAGCAGGTTGCATGTTGTGCTCTTTCCATACACTGCCTTATTGACAAGTTCTCAACAATATAAAGGTTTGCTTTCCAAAGTATGAGCAAACCTTCCAGCACATTAAGAGAAACTACTGGTTAATACCAGAGATCACATCAGTTCTACAGATTTTTAAATTATCTCAGCTGAAGAAGCTGAGAGTCTGAAGAGCTGAAGAAGTCTGACAAGGCAATTGCTGTAGGTGTCACTATAAACAGCGTCAGTGCCTGACACCAGCCCTAAATAAATCACCAAAATTACTTCCATTCCTGCCCTTCAATAGGCTTATAACTTAACACACTAGAAGCAGCCATGCAGACCCTGATTCAAAAATCAGGGAGCATTTAAAGATGCATCTCTAGTCATGAGGTGCCAAGTGACAGGGATGCATAGAGCTGTTCCCATAGAACCCCAGTTTCGTAGAAGGAACCATGTGAACGCTCATCTCTGATTTCCCAGATTACGAGGCACAGAGCATGTCAGTGTCCAGTATTTGACACACAGGGTCAAAGAGCTGCAGCTTTTCAAGTCTTGATGAACCACACTTCCTGCTTCTGGAAGGCCCTGGCTCTGAGCCTTCATGCTGCTGATATAGAAACCACATGTGTGAGAGACTGGGACAGGAAGCTTGAGTGTGTGAAAGGTGTGTTTCTATAGTTCACAGATAGCTGCAGTTTGCAGATGCAGAGGAAGGTCATACCTGAGAAATTAGAAGACAGTGGAAAGGATATAGTCCTCATCTGCAAAGGTACAGAGTAACATGGAAAGTCAGGGGACAGTGCAACTCCTGACCAGGTGATGTTTTGGAACACTGCTTTAGTCCAGCCAGCCTAGTTTTCTATAATCCTGAAAAACACAGGTGCCCACAGCAGAATAAAGAAGAATGTTCATATCAAGCAGCAAATTTCAGCATAAACTTTCTTTAAACTTGTCCATGACTTCTTACGTCTAGATGGAAAATCTATTCAGAAAACAATCATGCACTTTGTCTCCTTCCTGCCCAGCAAAATCAAAACTCACTCAAGTAACCCTAACACCACAGCAGATGATGTGACCTATTGGATTTTTACTCATTCATTTACATGAACTGCTGAGAACTCCAAAGGGCCTGGAAATGGTGATAAAGGAATCACAGAACATTTCCAGTGTGTATTTTGACAGAAGACAACCTGGGCAGGTTATATCAATTCATAAAAACAGTGAAAATCATAAGACTGAAAGAAATTTGCTTTCTCTATGAGTGGATCCATTCTGCTGGCAGTATGCCTGGAGTAGACTATAGGATCCAGCAGACTGCAGTTTCACTATGAGGCCTGGCTCCCGGATTGCTAATTAAAAGAATGTATACTGCTTCCTTTAACCCCATATATAAATGGTGGAATAGAAACATTCCTAGGTGTAGACATGATTTTCTGAGCCTGAGAGTTTTTCAGCCTGTCAGTGGCTGATCTGTTCCCACAGGAAAGTCTTCTGGGAAACTTCTCTTTCAAGGACTGGTTTTTGTAAATAGGTTTTGGTTCTCAAATCAATGTCATACACACGTTCTGAATGTGTTTTTCTCCTGTTCCACCAATGAGACCAGAGAGGTGGTTCCTTTGGCCAATCACATTGACCTGCATGGGAACACCTTATAAAAAGGGCTGCTAGACCCTGAAATAAAAACTTCCTGCCTCATCTGGGATCAAACCTCACTGTTGTGATTTGAATCCACTCTGCTATTTTGTGTCCACTAGCAACACCTGGGGGCTGCAAGTCATGTTGCCTCTATTTTCTTCTGCTCAAGAAACAAATGCAAGTTCTCACTAAATTAAGAAATGAGCCTTGATGAGGTAAAATATTACACGTTCTTCTATGCAACATCCTCATGGAAAACTCATCCTGTGTCATTCTTGCTGCTTGGCAATATTTATTTTTCTCTTCTACAACTGCATAAGTGTGTAAAACTTCTGTTATTGCTCTCCACTGATTTTACCTTTCCTTCTATTTTCTCATCTCTCACTTCTTTCTTGATGTATTGTCTCTCTTTCATATATCAGGGACAGAAAATTGAAGTAAATTTGGTGAAGAACTTTCTTATCAGCAATGTCATTGGCTACAGATGTTTGGTACAAACCAGCATTATTTACTTTTCTGAGTATCATGAGATTCACACATTAAACTGAGCTATGTCAGGGGGAGAAAACACCTGGGTCTATAAAAGTGATGGAAGGCGAAAAAGGAGGGACAAGAACATAAAGCAACAGTGAAAGAGTAAACTGCCAACAGTACTAATCTTTTCCTTCCTAAGTGGTTGCTTACCAAAGAAACCAGGGACTTCTTAAAAGTAGTGATTTTGTGGGATTTTAAGTGAAAAACAGTAACAAATTTCATTGTGCATAGGCTCCTCCTTATTCCTCATACCTTTTTGCATTAATGTGGTGGACTTTCAGGAAGGAATTATCCATTTAATTTTCCACTCATTCATGCTTCTGTCCAACAACTTATGCAAGCACTACATACCTATATACGGGTTTACATAGCTGGCAAGTTCTGTAACTTACAGATTTACAAATTTTACATGTGCTCCTGGACAAAGTGACACTGCAGGAGAAATACTTCCATTGCTGTGAACACTCTCCAAAGAGGAGCAGGTAAACGACACCCAAATCAGCTGCCCTGGGAAACACAGAAACCCCATTTGGATGGGGCAAGTGGAGAGGCTGGAGTCTCTTGGCTTTTATCAGCTCTTTAAATCCTTTTTCTCCAATGATCTTATGATAGTTTGGACCCAGATGTCACTGGGTTTAGTGATGAAATGCATTATGTCAGACACCATGATCTAGGCCCTCATTGCACAAGGGCTCCTCCACCCAGGGAATACACTCCTGTTGTAATGTGGCACTGTGATGCTTCTTCAAGCAGAATAAATCTGTTTGGGTTTATGATAAAAAATAATGTACAGCATACTCAACTATGTTCACACTATTTTTAAGTGTATTTCATAAAATTTTATGATTTGATACTTTTACGGTTAGGTTGGAGGGTTTGATGAAAGGCCCTGTGAGTGATGGGAGGCCTGTGAAGATGAGCAAAGCGAGAAGCTTACACTGCCAGGAGCTGGGACTGGGACTCAGTTTTGTAGTAAGTCCCCTGGAGCAGTGGTTTGATACTAGTTTAGAATTTCTATCTGTTCACATTTAAATTAATCTAGAAAAAGCTGACAAGCAGCAAAGAGAAAAATAAGGCAAAATGAGGAAATTTGAGCTTATGCACTAAGAGCCATTAGCATTCCATACTGAAAACTTTATCATGCACAGATCCCTTGATATTACTTTCATATGTTTTAGGGAAGGGAGAAATGGTAGAAATTAAATTTGACCATGGTAGAAAGAGATTTTTAGAAGCATAAATATAAAATTGTACTTAAAATTTTGATAAAAATGAAATATTTATATCAGTATATCTGCATTACCTCTATGTTTTCTGAATAAATATTGTGGCAAGGAACATATCAACATTGCAAGTTCTCATCTAGTATATCACTACGACTGCTGGCAAATTTTATTTGAATGCTACTCTGTCATCAGAGTATGGTTCAATTACAGTTATATACATAAACATAGCTGTTGCTTAGCATTTAGAATACTCCTGCCTTATGTTCACTGATTTTTTTTTCTGTCAAATATTTCTCTATGTCCTTTCAGCTCCCCCAGTGAATTATTATCATCAACATCACCATCAGGTCTTTCTGCTGCTTTTAGTTCTAATTTTATTTTCAACTTTAACCTTTTGTTGCTTCTTGCTCATCTGCACAGATCAAAGAGAAGTCATGAGGGTTATTCCTGTAAATCCCTCTGGAATTAACTCTTTTTCCCTCCCCAGTCTATTAACAAATATATTTACCCCTTCTCCTCAAACTGGAATCATTGTTATTTCCTTTTCTGTGGACATCACATCTGAAACCTCATCCTTAAAGTCTGCTGCAGATACTAAAGATCACAATCTTCTTTGCTTCTTGGACAAGATGACACAGTTTACATACCCCCAATCTTTGTCTTCCACTACATGAAAAAAGGGTTTCTGGTCCCTGTCACAGGCCCTCTCAAGGCTGATCTTGCAATGATTCCAGAGCAACTCTCAATGCAGTGATGCTAAACATGCACAATCTGGGATTTTCCACTGCTCTGAGGAGTATTTTCAAAACCCTTTCCTACCTCCAAGTTTTACATTTACAAAATCCACTTTATTCTATTTCATGTTTTCTCATCTCTTCCATACTGCAAGCAGGAATGTGATTCACAAGGAGGGGAAGTGTGATTGGTGCTGCTGGATGGCCAAGGACTGAACACATGCCTTTCCCAACACTGATGTCTTTCTAACTCCGTCATCTGTCTCACCCCCTTTTAGCTTGCAAATCCACGCAGGGTCTATGATTTCTAATACATTTATATATTTCATGGCACTGCCTGGTATGTGTCCAGTTTGGCTTCCAGTAGCAATTTAAATTAGCTGTATTTTCTGCAGAGTTTTGGTTTACTTTTCCATAGCCTAAGCAGATGAGAGCTTTGCATGTGAGCAAGCATTTTTTACATTTACCCTCTTATTTAGTTAGCAATGACAATCAACACAAACAATCACAGAAAACTTTACTTTTTACCATTTACTTTAGTTTCCTATAATTTTTTCCATCTAGAAAGACACAGATGACTAAACCCATTTTAGGTGTGATGGCATAAAACTAGTGTTGTTTTTTATTTTCATTTTCCTACCCAGTGATGTATCAACAATGTGAAGAGTGAAATTCCAGAGTCTGTGTCAATAAAATGGAAATAGGACAGGTAAAACAAAAGCAGACAGAAGGGAATGAATAAATACACACTGAAGATGGAAACAGAGGATAAAATTACCTTTTGATCTTCCATTCTGAGAAGTCCCTGATGTAGGGGGAATGATTTTCTTTCCATAGAATCCTACAGAAACACAGAAGTTTGCCTACTTGTTAAATACAAAAGGTTAAGTAAAGTGTTAGGAAGCTAATTCAAAATTCAAGACAAATTTAGATTTCCTAAAATAATCATTATGATCACAGCACTAGCCTCTTCTTATATTATTTGCCTAAATAATAGTTACAATAAAATTAGCAACAGTTTAAAAACAATTCAGGAGAAAATTTTAAGCTCAATCCTGAAGAATGGCACTTGAATGCCCAAGTAAAGGGCACTTCTACAGGATACTAAATCGATGAATTGATACAGAAAAGCTGAATTAGGAATTTGAAAATGTCTTGAAAGACTGTTTTAGAGGGGAAAAGCTGGAGACAATTAAGGAAGATTGCAAATTACAGAAGGAACAGTCTGAAAGAAAACATACCTAGTGTAAAAGATTGACTAAAAGACATAAAAAATGAAGATAAAGGAAAGCAGATGAAAAGAAAAAACCTTGTAGACACAGTAAGCCATTATTGCTCTTATGTTTTATGGAGGCTGAGCTTTAGTCCAAATTTTGCCATCTCTCATTGTCCTGGTGGATTTAGCCACTTTCAATAAAACATGAGCCTGCTGTGCTGGCACTTGAGCAGATGCAGTTGTGGCATTGGTCCTTCAGCCCCTCAGAAGAGAAAATGCTGATGCTGAGCCATGTGAGCACAGCTCCTCTCTGGGTACTGGCATCACCTGGGAGGCTTCATCCTGTTAAACCTCAGCTTTTGGACAGGACCTTGTCAAGTGGCAATTGCTGCACTGCCTTTGATTTCTGCAGTTTTCTCAGTTCTACCTTTTATCCCCCACTTACAATGTGAGTGAACGGGGGCTTCTGTGATACCTCAGCAAAAGAGGAGGGTGCAAATGCACTCATTCTTACCATGCTCTACTCCTGCACACACTCCAAGGACACATGCCAGCTCCAGCCACAGCAGCATCAAGGGAGCTTCTATCTGCCAACGTTTTCTAAGGCCTTCTGTCATTCTAGATATGATGGGCTTCTCCAGGAAGCAAAAGGCTATAATCAGGCTTCTTATTCTCACTTTAAAAGTAGGCAGTAATTTCAGAAACCTCTAAAACATATCACAAATTTTGTATTGATAGCTACATTGCTTTGGAGAAAATAACTTCTCTCAGAACCAAGAGTTTTAACTTTTACTTATGAATGACTTCATACCTGACTTCTGCATCTTTAAATGTATGTGCCTCTAAGGTAGAAGACGTAAAATCTAAAATAATTACTAAGCCTTGTAGCCAAAAGGAAAAAAAATATTAGAATTGGACTTCTGTGCTGGAACTTTAACCTATCAGAATTACATCAGGCTCAGGTTTTCACACTGGCCAGGGACATGCTATAGCATGCTGAATAGGATTCTTTATCTAACTGTGACACCTTAGGGTGTTAAATTACAAAATAATTTTCAAGTCCAACTACTGGAAAAACTGCCTCCACTTGGGTTAGTCACAGTTCACAAGCAGGAGCAATTTTACCATTTTATACTTTCAGTGACATCTCCTTTTAATTTTTTTTTTAAACCCTGTCTCCTAGAGTTTTTGTCCTATGCTGTTGCTAGAGGATTTAAACTTTAAATGTCAAAGTCTATCAGGAATGAAAATGTACCTCTGGAAAGGTGAATCAACTCATGCATTAAGGAAAGCATGACATGAATAAAACCTTCATGTTCAGAAAAAAACTAAATCTGGGTCTATTGATAAAATGAATGCTCAGTTCCAGTGTTTGGCTTTCAACCATAATCATTACAATGAGACTGATCATACAGGCAAAGATAAGAGCATGAATAAATGCTTTTAGAGGCAATTAGAAGCAAGCAACAATTTTTGCAAAGCAGACTGATGTTAATTAACAAATAATTAATAAACTTAATAAGTATCTTCATATGGGGTGAAATGAGGATTTATTTTAAATAAAGTGTATTATTCTTATGGCTCATACTGGGGGTTTAAAACAGTTTAATATTTTAAAAGAACAACTCAGGATTTTTCAAGGATGCATGAACTTATGAAAAGAGATTCTGATGGGAAATTATTTCAGTTAAGCAGTACAGTGTCACTGGACTGAACTTTTTTTTCCTAGAGTTGATGACAATTTTTTCACTTATTTTCATCCAGAAATCTACTGTTCTTCATTCCTGCACAAACTGAATCAGAGATGTAAGTCTAGTCACAGAATTAAGTAATTTGATATTTATAATGGGTAGTTTCACTACAGGATATGCAATAAATTTTAGAATGTAAATTACTGCCTGACTTCATTATTATATAATTACATTCTAATGGTCTAGATTGGTTACAGTGTTTGATTGTACTGCTTACACTGCATTTAATAAACATTTTTGCATTTAAAAGATTAGATATTTCATATCTATTAAGATAGAAGTATTTCTTAATGGAAAATGGTATCTCTAATACATAGCAGAGCATCATATTTCACATAGCAAGGTAATATAGAGAAATATCTTTACTGCTTTTACTAAATGAAAATTTGACCAAATACTGACTACTACTATAAAATTCTAACTGGTGCTAGTTACCAAGATGAATCTCAGTAAGTTCATGCCAGTTTGCTGTGGCTGTGCCAAGAGGCAGTGTCAGTAAGGAAGGGTCACATGAGCTACATTTGAGATGTGGAAGCACGCTGTGAAAGTCAGACAGCCTCTGGAGCTCCCCTGGATATCTGCCTCTCTGCTAGGAGAGTCAAGACTTGCTGTTTCTGGTCTTTGCTCAGAATCAGGCTTCTACCATCCCAAGCTTACAAATGATCAAATGAGCTGTATTCTGCTGCTTAGCATGTGCAGGGGGTTATATCTGTTTATATTTACTATATATATCCCTGAAGACTTGGGTCTAAAAGTACTGCAAGCATAATAAACATAAAAATAAACATAAATCTAAGATGTTACATAACCATAAAATCTATGAGACTGCTTACATCTCAGCAAGAACTTGGTGACCTAGTAAAAGTTACATCTGTGTCTGTGTTTGAACATTTCACTGAATGAAGATTGTTCCCCACGTCCTATAAAAAAAAATCTGCATCCAGCCAATGGCTTCAGTTCTTCAGTTTTTCAGTTTTTCAGTTCTACCATTATATTTATGTATGTATAGGATGCAAGGGTATAAAAAATTTGGTAAGTGCTGTAAGTTTATCTGCCCCAGCCAGATCTACCAGAGGTTGTTTGCTTAGAGCTTTTGGGCACCACAGTGACCTCCCTGCTCTAAGTGTCATTCTGGAAATCTTGCCCTTCTGTCCATTTTACATCCTTTGTCTGCAGTTTGGACCCTTTCTAATACATGAGTGGACCAGCTGCATGATGCACCTTAGCATGGAGCAAAACGTGGTTACTTCTTTGCCTGTTATTTCAGTTTGTTCTTGTTATTTTCTTTTAAAATCACTATCTGGAGCGAAGGGAAGAAAAGTGCTATTTTGGGGCTGGGAATATCCTCTAGGTGATGATCAAGCACAGTACTGCAGTGTGGCAGTGGGGCTCAGAGACCTCTGTTTCCTGGTTTGGCCGGGTCAGGCACGGCAGAATAAATCAGGGCAGGTATGATGGAGCCCCCATAGCTAGGTTTTAGTGTTCACAGAGACCACATGCTCCAAGGGGCTGCTTCCAAAGGCCCAGGGGCTTGGCAAAGTTCACAGTGTAAGGGGTATCTGAGGGCAGGGGTCCAACCATTAACATGGACCAGGGACGTCACCTATCATGGAACGAATCCCCATCACCCTGACTCTCAAGGGCTCAGGTTTATTCCTTCAGTGTTAGGAACCCGGTCCAAGGTTTTATTTATCCCAGCTAATTTGGTTCCCACACTGCAGCTTTTGCAGTCAGTCACAATTGCACATTGTAACAGAGAAAATGAAGGCAGAAATCTCATTGCATCCTCCAATGCCCAGGCATTCCCTCTGTGTAAAACCAGCCATGGTACACACTGACACACACCAGCTTGGATAAATGCTGTGTTTTGTGATCACTTGGAAACCACAAAGATTTCCAGCTTCCAGATGTGGGATGTAATAGTAAGAGAGAAGTCATTTATGTATAAAATTTACAAGCATGCTGTAGGCTATTCATCTCCCTGCTTCCCTCTCTAACCCTGTGAGGTTTAAAAGGTTGATATACATTTTACATCCTTTCATCACACATGAGGTAAGAGCATAGAAAACCTCAGTGTTCTCAGGTCTAGGACTCGTGTGACACTGCAGACCCCAGCACCATTCCCTGGGTTCACAGCAGGTTCACGTTTCCAACCTTTAAAGAGATTAGGCTCATTGTATTGTAGAAGGCTGGTTATTTTGATGTTTATGCTTGAGTAACAGAAACACACATTTAAGTGTTTGCTTTAAAACAAAGAGAGAAAACCAAATTTTCTGACTAAATACAAAATGTACCTGTGACCTTGACCTCAGAAACACCTCCCAAGCTGAATATCCGTTTATTCAGTGCTTGACACAATATTTTACTTAGGGCAGGTATGAAAGACCTAGACCAGTCCCAACATTTATACGTTAGATACACAGCACACAATTATGATTATAAATCTCCTCTAGATGCAACAACCAAAGATCTTACTAGCCCTCTGTTATTCTGAGAAAAGGGGAGGAAGAAAGGAAATCTCAGTCAGTGAATTCACCTACAGCCTGAAAAACTACCTCATCCATTACCACTAATATAAGTTTACCAAGCAGAATTAATTTCTTTGCCACCATGATCTTTTTTCTAGTCCAAAGACCAAGGTTATGTTATACCCACAGAACATCAACCAGATGTGTATTACTCTTCATGAGACATCCTAATTCTTATTCTTGAGGCGGTAGCCACTAGTAGCCTATTAACTATTATATATTATAAAATCTTTCATATATTTCTGTCAATTACAGCTCCTATGCAATGTAGTAATACATAAGGCTTAGGAAACTGACCTCTAAAGAATATTAAATAGCTATGTGGCAGCTAAAAAGCAATTATCTCTGTGACTATTTAGATATACCTAAGTAATTTTTCACATTTACAGTGTTGGTAATGATCCCTCTTGGTGCTTTGATATCCCAAATCATGGCTAATCTATGCCCACTGCTTTGTGTTACAAATGCAAATGTGTTTGCATTGATACAAACACTAGATAAAATTAAATTAATGCCTTATTATTTTCAAGCTTATACATGCAAAGCTACTTGGAGCTGTCATTTTCTTTTCTATGATCTAATTACAAAGCCTAGAGGGATACAGAGAGGAAACCAAGTATTTGAGGAAATGGGATATACATGCTCCAAAAGTAGTCACAAGCCCAGCAGGCTGCAGGAGCAAAGACCACCAAGCTTAAAACAGGTTTTAACAGTCAGCAGAATGTGTAGAAACAATAATAAATATCTAACTACAAATGAAAAAAAAGCATCCCAGAAGAGCAGTGTAACTGCCATGTGACTGAACCTGTGCAGGAAAGAGCTATTTTATGCACTGCTACCAGAATAAGTAAAGAAGCAAAGTTTGTGTGCCAAGACTCTGTTCCCCTTGTTGCACCCAGGCCCAGCAGGACCGTACTTTGCTGCTACACTGACAGAAGTGAGAAGATGAGTCTTGTTTCTAATGAAACCATATGTCCTTAATGGTAGCAGGTAATTTCTGAGATATTTTACTCCAAGTAAGTGATTCTCCTGTTCTGCACAGATTTTTAAGCATGCCTGGAGACAATTCCATCAGAGTAATAAAGACAATCTCAGGTGGTTTGACGGAGATTGAGGGAAATAGGAATAATGACGTTTTATATGATCAGCTGGAGTAGCATTTTAAAAAAAAAGTTGTATAATGGAAAAGGAAGTAGTTAACTTGTAAAATTTTACCCGGGGTAAAAATAATCCATTATGCAGTAGTCACGCAGCCTGGTCCCTCCCAGCAAGGCTTAGATCAAGGCCCACAACTTCCCTAAATTTAGATAAAATGGGAATAAAATTATTCAGGGTTCTGAATTCCAGTACTCGACAGAATCATTTTTACCGAAGTTGCCACACAAATTTTTAAACTACCTGTACAAGGTATAGAGCTATGTATGATTTAAATGTCTTCTTGACTTCAGAAATTAGCATTGCAACTTTGCAGCTCCTAAGCAAGTTGCTTCTACAATAATAGAACTTTAAAACTCTGTGGAAGGATATGTTAGAAATTGCCTGTTCAAATAAATTTATGATTTTATTATAGCTGCATATTGACTATTCCTACAATAACCTGAAGGCAGAACCAAACAGTTTATTTATTCAAACTGCAAATGGAATTGGGCAAGAAAAGTAATTAGCAAGCAACAAAAAAATAATGGAAAAGCACCATAAAAGTGGTTTTGAATTTATGTGGGTTGTCAGATAGTTAGAAAAATAACAACTTAAATTTAAAAAGATCAACATTTTTTGGTTTTGCTTTTTTTTTTCTACACGGCACACAGTATATAAAGATTAACCATGAAGCTGGTTTTGAAAAAGCCCAGAAATCATAGGGTACTCTGCACATTGCCCAGCCATTGCTATTTACGAGTGAAAATGTTAGCTCAAGAATCAGAGGTGCTCCTACAGACACCCATAGGGGATAGGCTGAAGCAATACAAATAATATATACCAAAAGAAACTAATTTTCCAAAATACAAATCCTGTGGAGGATCCTCCATAGTATTTCATTTTTATATTAATAGACTACATTTCTTTGTGAAAATGAAAACTACCTGGAATTAGGAAGTTTTCTATAGGCCAATGATCTGCTCCATTTTCCTCTTAGCTGTACCCCTTTACAGCAAACTCTTGCTACAGCCCCACACCAGCTTGGGCATGGTCATGTTCCATAACCAGGAAGTTCAGTCCCTCCAACTTTTTTCAACTTCAGGTTCCATTGCCACCTAACCTCCTCACTAGCCGGGGAACAACTCCAATTTCCTGAATAGACAATAGTTCCTCACATTTCTAAACTGAGTCTAAGTCACAAATTAGCTGTTTTGGGGAAAAATCAGAATGTCACTTCATGTAGTAATGTTGCTTGTCCCCCACTGTTGTGGTGTGTTTTGTTATGTTGGAATGCATTTAGTTTGTAAATGGTTTGTTCCATTCTCCCCTGTATTGTTAAGTCATACATTCCTACCTAGATGTCTATCTTTCCCTAGAACTACCCCTACATCCAGAAAGTTCCCTGTTCCTCCTCTCATTACCTGTCAATTCCCCCTTGTACCAACCCCTTGTTCCAGAGTTCCCTGTCAATCCCGTTACTCAATGTCTCATTGGTTTATGTAAACTGTTCCCCTATTGGTTTGTATATTGTAAACCCCTCCTTGTACTCTTTCCCAAGTCCAACTGGACCAGTTTTTGTACCCTCCCTTTGAACTTCCCCTGCAACCCAGATTTCTTTGTCTTTTGCCCATGGAACCTCCCTGGAAAAAACCTTTCCTTGGAACCCATACAAAAGACCTCCTCTTTGCCTTTGCCTCCACCTTGTGCCTGACACCCAGATCGTGCCATAGAGCATCTGCTCTAAGCTGCACCTCGGCTCATCCTGCTCCCAAGGTTTGTCCCTCTTCCAGCATGGTGCCGTGGGTTGTGGACATGATTTTCTGAGCCTGAGGGAGTTTTTCAGCCTGACAGTGGCTGATCTGTTCCCAAGGGAAAATCTTTTGGGAAACTTGTCTTTCAAGGACTGTTTTTTGTAAATAGGTTTTGGTTCTCAAAACTATATCACACAGATGTTCTGAGTGTGTTTTTCTCTTGTTCCACCAATGGGACCAGAGAGGCAGTTCCTTTGGCCAATCATATTGACCTGTATGGGAACACCTTATAAAAAGGGCTGCAAATCCCAAAATAGAGGCTTCCTGCCTCATCTGGGATCAAAACCTCACTGTTGTGATGTGAATCCACGCTGCTATTTCGTGTTCAGTAGCAACAGTGGGTAGAGCTAGCTGGCTCTGGCACCATGTCACCTCATGTAATCCATTATCCTTTCTACTATCAATCCTCTGCCTTAACTGTTCAATCTCTCTCATTCTAGCCCTAAGTCTGCCCATTGCAGTCCTGGTTTAATTCTCTCTCAGCTGGTTTCCACTCACATGTGTCTGCAGGCCATGGGCTGTGATGCACCGACTCCGGCTGCTGCCGGTCCTCTCCCAGCTCTGCCCGCGCTCCAGCTGAGGAGGCCACAGACATGAGGCTGCTGGACACAGGAAAATGAGCCCCACAAACTCAGGCCAGCGCAATCCCAAACAGCCCAATGGCCTTTGTGCCAGGGCTGTGCCAGGAGAGAAAAATGCACCAGCAGTGGCAAAAAAGATCATGGTGTTTTTTGTTGTTTTTTTTTTTTAAATAAGCTAAAACCTTCTCAAAAGACACTGATTTAAAAAAAATAGGACTCTCTTATTTCCCCTGCCCCTACAAAGCAATTCAGATATGGTTTTAGCCATACTTCCCTCTATTCCCCAACTACAATGCTATCTTTATAAATATTTTCCTACTGTTTAATGCAGCTATGAATAAAGCTCGAGGTAAAAGCAGCAAGAAACAGCTAGATTATCATTTTGGCAGTTCCATTTTTGCAAGGTCACGTTGCTCTCAGTGTAGAGAGTAAATAATGCCTATTGCTATTTTGATGATTAAGCCCCCAGTGAGGACACAATCACAATTTCAAAATTAAAAGGGTGAATTCTTAAGGTTATTTTGGATATTTGCATTCCTTTTATCTGAATGGTCTCTCATACCATATTTTACTAGCAAGGCATATAATTTGTTTCTTTTTAAAATCTGGAGCAGAATGTTCTTGATTAACATAAAATCCAAACTACAATCCCTACCATGCAGCTCTGGCTTGTAGTCAGGCTTAGCAATAAGCATTAGGATTTCACTGAAAACCATTGAAGGCTTTTGTCTTTAATTTTTATATGATATACTCTAGCAATCAGACGTGAATCAATAAGCAAAGTCTTGAAAATCTATAATCATGAGAATTTGAAACAAGAGAATGGAAAGAAAGAATAAAAGTTATTACTTCTGATATATTATATCAGTAGTTGCAGTTCAGTTACCAGTTATTTGTCTGAGACAAATATCTAAGACCCTCTCTCCTAAAAAGAAAGGTATGGAATCAAACAAAATATTTTAGATTTAAAGATGCTTCTAAAACAATTTGAGGAATTAAAAAAATCCAAGCAAACAACACACGCAAAAAACCAACCAAACAAAAAAAGACAAACCCCAAAAGAAACACATAATGTACAGAAAATAGCAACATTCTTTCTGAAAAGAATCAGCTACTCTTTTAATATTTGATAGTCTCGTATTTCCTTCTGCTTTGAAAAATAAAGATAGGAAAAAGCACTCTAACTGGTAACAACAGTAAGGTGTATAATTCTTCCACAGACAGACTCTACTTAAAAGCAGAGAAGATTATAGAAGTATTTTAGTACAGAGTAAGATTGCACTTTTGAAAAGGATTGCTCAGTTATCCTCGCATCATACAGTTGCTTTTGCACCAGAGTGAGCTCAGAGGAAACAGAAATGAAATATATTCTCCTTCTACTTGAAGCTTAGCCAGATGTGGCCCAGAGAACAATTTTCTCTGAAAAGACAGCATTGGGAGGAGTCTCAAGTGCCTCCCATGCAATTGGTACAGGGTAGCCATGGCTTCACCACACAGGTACTGGTCCAAATTACTTCCACATGTGGGTGAATTCAGCAAAATTTTTGCTTTCAATCTGCATGACTCGGAAATTTCTTCTCCATGCTCTATTGAAATGGTGGCATGTATTTCGGATAGAATTATACAAAGTTTCTTGTCGTCCTGAAAATTACAAGCCTTCTGATTTTCTCTGATGTTCTTTGGAGTCCCTGAAGTTCTTCTTCAAGTTCTCTCATGTTTTCATATTTGTAGTGCATGTTCCCATGAATTGTAACCTAAACAAAGGTTGTTTTCCACACTCCTCTCTGAGGATGTCACTTGATGGACTTTCCCCTTGACCAGTGGAACTGGAGAGGAAGTCACCTCATTCTCCAATCCCTGGTCATTGTTCAGAATGTATATAATTAGCGAGGTCAGAATGAAGATAGTTCCTTTTTGTGTCTTGACGAGAGACTGAGTGCTGTGTCTCCTTTGTGCTCTCCAGCGACATTTTCTATCTGATATATTCTATTTCTTTTCAAATACTTTCACGGGGATTTTCTCAATCTGTGCCAGTGGCAGAATAAAAATTAAGTACATTGGGTAATCATGTCTACCAGGTTAGTGGTTGTTTATTTGGGAATTTAATCTAAAATAATCTCACTTTAATTTCCCAATGTACACATTCGAAGGCAAAAGAAATAGCAAAGGAATTTAAAAACTCCTTAACTTTTTGGACCCACTAATGCAAGTCAGTTGCACTTAGGTTCATAATTAAGTCCTTTACTAGAGATGATATCTCTTGTGTGTTATCTCCTGGCTTCTTTTATGCACTTTATCTCAATTAGCTTAAGGCCGTAACACCTCTGACAGATCACCATTAGTTTACATCTGTTAAACAAAAATAAATTTGTAGCACATATAT
Source organism: Anthoscopus minutus (assembly GCA_013399455.1). Classification (NCBI taxonomy): domain Eukaryota; kingdom Metazoa; phylum Chordata; class Aves; order Passeriformes; family Paridae; genus Anthoscopus; species Anthoscopus minutus. The sequence continues at coordinate 35,236 of VWYI01042544.1, read as the reverse complement.
TATCAAGTTTCATAGGGGAAGCAAAGACAAGTTTATCATACAAGAATCCAGCTCCAAAATCTCTATATTCAAAAGTGTTTAATGGGATATTAAAATCCATGGATTCAAAAAGTATTTCAAAACACAGCAGTGTGCAGGCTTATGGCACACGGTAACAGATGACTGGGCTCAGCATCTGTATGTTTGAATTTTTCCCAGATCCTTTCAAAAGGCAAAACCCACTTGCTTATTTTTTCCTCTGCAGAAAAGCTCAGATGTCCTGGTCCTGAGAGTTTACCTTCAAAGTGAAATCCAATTCCTGCTTAAATTCTCATTGACCCCAATACAGCGATGATTTCACCCAGTGACTTTGCCACAATATCTCCATAAGCAAGCCTGGAAAATAACCCTATGCTGATACTGCAGCTCCTTGGGTGTCAGAAGTCAAAACTCTGCTGATTTTCTCAGAAACACTCCTGAAAAGAAGGTAAAATTAGGTAGTGTGTATTGAGACATATCTGGATAGCTCTGGATACACCAAGTCCCAAAACACCCACAGCTCTAACATAACAACTTTTCACACAGGAATGATTTCTAAATGACAGACATTAATCAAGAATAATACTCAAGTATGAATAGGATACATCTACCAGGTTACTCTCTAATTAAATATGAAGTCAAATACTTTAATTAATAAGTTAAACCCTTGGGGTTTATCTCCACACATAGATTCTATAAGCGAATCACTAGATACATTAATTATCTTTCAAGAGAACAACGTTAGTGTTTACCAGTCCATTTGTTTTGTAATATTACTTCCAGAAATAACCTCCATATACATACTGGCCCACATTACATTGATCTGTAATTAAAAGATGATTATTAAGATTACAGTGTTAAACTATCAGAAATTGGACACACGCAGTCCCAGTTTCCCCTTAAGTGCTGACTCCCAGTCTTCCTTTTTTCTTCCCATCACCTCCCCCTTCCCAGTCCTGTTCTGTCTCTCCACCGCCCTAATGCAATTAGAACTCTGGGCAGCTGTATTCCCAGTCCCTCCCACAGCTCTCCTTCTCCCACACATCATGCCCAGACTCCTCAGCAGTGCATCAGGACAAATTCTTCCTCTGATTTCTGAAAACTGGCATCAACATCGTGTGTTATTGAAGAAAACAAATCTCTGTGTTCACAGATTTGAAGCTCAGACCCCACATGGTCCTCAACAAGCAGGAGGTCTAATGGCGAGGACTGTCCTGCTCAGTGTTGGAACATGCCCAATGCAAACAATATTCATGGTACTTATTTTTTAAATCTTAGTTTTCTTCCTGGTCTCATAAGTAGTCAGATATTTTCAAACATTCAAAACTTGTCTAAATTCAGATGCAGAAATGCATCTTTACAGAAATGGTGGAAGAAACTTCTTACTGGCACACTGGATGAGTTTTAAGACTACCTACATAAGGAATCTTGGACTCCTCAAGGAATATATTGTCAAAATATTTCAATATGGTTAATGCAACCAAGTTCCTTAGAAAAGAGTACTGCTGTCTCACTTATGAATGTCAACATAAATAATAGCAGATTGGGATACTGAAATATATCAAATAACGTCTCCAGTCCTGACACCTTAAGAAGACACACGTAGTGCACTTAGGGAGAGCTCTTCTTAAATTACATGATTTGTGGTCTCCGTTTTCATTTCCACAGAACCTGAGAAAATCTTGTCAGTATGCAACATTACCAGCACAGAGTAACAGAAAGTCACTAACAGAAGTCAGTAAGGGAGAGTAATCTCTGCCACAGAGAAACACATGCATCCCACTGCATGTGGGATGTAGCAGAAGCACCCTCTTCAAAATGTACGCCACCTTTTCTGCTTAATTCTACCTCAGTTCAACAAATATATGACTCAGAATAAATTTAATCACTCCTAGATTTTCCCATTATAAGCAGGGAAGGAAATAGTCAGCAGAGGAATGAGATAATAATGCTGGGGATGTCTTCTGGACATGAAAACTCTAAAGGTACCTTGCATGTATTTTGACATTTAGCTATACTAACAACTCATATTGAGTAAGGAATAAAGGATTCCTGTAACTTTCTGCTGATTGGATTAGGATTGGGCTCACCAAGATCAACTCATGGTTTATCTGAGGTCACCCAGTTACATTTTTTATGAGTGTGAAATTATTGCTTTCTCCAAAACAATTTTGGAGGGTTTCAAAACCTTAGCATGACCAGAGAGGAAATACACCATTGTATTCCTTTTTGAGTCCAAAGAAGCACAGCTAATCATCTATAACTACTTGATAAATGTCATTCTGCAGTGTTATAAAATAGCTGGTGTTTATCAAGGATGTCTCAAAGGTTAAATGATTATTTATTTCAAAGTTCAAAGGGTAAACAGAAAATTAGTTGGCATTACAGAGATGCTCTGGCTGGAAGAATACCAGCAAATGTATTGGGCAGCTTTTCCCAGTCCATAGTAAAGGGTTAACTTTCACTGCCCTTTGCATGGACACTGAGAGGTATTTACTGCCACTACAATATTTCCAGCGAGGTTGCTACAAAGGCCTGAGAAGTCATTAGCCAATTCCTGAATAGAAGAGATAGGCACTATCCCAGGGCATGCACAGCAGCAAAGCAATTCACAGTCAAATCAACATGAAATGATTTGAGAATGACAGCGATACAAATGAACTGGTATCAGATTGGTTTATTTTCATTCTATAAATAAGCTTGTATAGTTTTGCTGACACTCAGGTTTTCAAAACAAGTTTTGAGACAGAAATTAAGTTCAGAAATGTTTAAAACACATACACACAAAAAAAAAGCCCAAGAGAAAACAAAACCCTGCAGGCTGATTTAGGAGCAAATTCTGACATCTGTACTACAATTTAGCATTTTGAATCAGGCTGATAAAAACATTAAGTTGTCTCTAACTGGTGATAATGAATGCAATCAAAGCATCTCAAGAGAATTATGTTTCTGAATAAATGCCAGTTATATGATTAGAACTTATCACTGTCATCACTTTATTCTAAGCAAAACTAAGTTTTCTTTTTTCTTTTTTTGCAACTGCTAGACATACTGTATATACAGTATGCCATTAGGAAATTAAAAATCACACAATTGCCTCAGGATAAAATGCTTAAATTATAACTATTTATTTTGCTTCAAAAATCTCTCTATTTGAGCAGTATTTTAAACTTATTTTAATATGCAATCTCAGTAGAATATGGAATGCAAATATAGCATTGTATGTTTTATTAGAAAACTAAAGCACTTCCTAAAAGGCTTCAGTTTCTTGTAACTGAGCTTGTGTAAATTTTGAACTTGTGGTGCTGTCTCCAGTCCCTCAGCATATCCCAGCAGAGAGGCTGAAGGGTTTCTTTTGCTGGGATGGCAGAGACCACTGATACTTCTGACTACAAGAAGATACCACAGGGGTAACCCATCATACTCCTGAATGGGCAGGATTTTGGAGCTTCCCTGCAGAAGTTTTCTCTTGCATAACCCCAAACTGCACTGCAAAAGAGACTACTCCCCTGGAAAACAAAATTATGTGAGTTCTATTTACAATTAATGTCATTTTATTTTAGTTTAGTTTAGTTTAGTTTCTTTTATTTTATTTTCATTAGTGGAAAAAACTTTTCAAGAAATCTGCCAAATATTTTCCTAGACCCACATTTGAATGAAGGGTTCAGTCAAAAAGAAATGGAATGAATAAATAGAAATAATTTGTCTAAAAGCAGAGGGGTAAAACTAACATCTCCACTTCCTATCAAGGAAAACAAAATTTCTTTATTAGTAAAAGAGAGAGAAGAAACTTTTAAAAAGCAGCAGCAGCCTGAAGCAGTTGAGAGAGTAATGACCCACAGGTCAACAAATGATAAGTATTTTAAGCAGGGATGTTTGTTAAATTCAAATAATTTGAATTTTAATTCACTTCTAAGTAAAAGGAGTAATAGATACATATCCTTTCATGTCACATAAGTAGAAAAGATATCTTACTTTTTTTCAAACAGGAGATCCATATGCTCAGGTCTCAGTCACCCTCAGACTGAAAAGGTCAGAAGTAGCATATTAGGATCTGAAGAGTCAGAATTGCAGAAACATTTCAGTTCAAGACCAGAAACTTTACATTATTTCATGTTTGGCAAGCTCCTGCAGCAAAACCTACCTGTGCCAAATTGAACAAAATAATCTTGATGCTGCAGAGAGTCCTTACCTGTGGGAATCATTGTAGGGAAACACAATTTCAAGTAATGTGATACTGCTCATGCAAGCTGAGACACAAATATCAAAACTCCAGATAACGTACAATGGGGACTTCAAGGTTTGTAGGCTTTTTGCTGAAATCTTGTGTTATGAGTATTAGCACATCCAAGCTGGCAGACTAACAACAACAGAGCACAAAGAACAAATCCTGCCATGTGAGCAGTGAGTGAATGACAGAATACTACAGCATTTCCCCTTAAAACAGATCTCTATAGCCCACTCTCTGCTGTACAAACAAAAACAGGATGAAGTTAGACAGACAAGTAACTCTACCATTTGTTCTGAGTGAGAGGAGTAAGTACGTGTTTCATATTTTAGCTGTGCTGGGGAATGCTTAAACAAATGTGTAAAATGCCTGCTTATTCTTAAAATACTTACCAAAAGTCATTCTGTGGAAAATTAATCAAAAAATTCTTAAGCATATACTTGTTGAAGTGAATTAAGAGCAACACATTGCTCTTGTTTCCTTAACCCTCTCAAAAATACCATCCTCACTATGCTTTATGTTTGTCGTAGATCTTAATGGACCAACAGACATTCAGTTCTTAGAACACAAACCTATGAAATCACTCAAATGTTTACCTTTACTGGGAGTTTGTCTTGCCAGCTGCAAGGGCACTCCACATTCCTCTGAGTACACTCAGTGGGACTAATTCCACATTGAACTGGAAGAAATACAGATTCAACAGGAAGAAATGCATTCAAATATACAAAGACAACCTGCAGTAAAGAGAAATAATCAGCACAGTCATTTCTTCTGGAACAAAGAATGCCTGACTCACTGTGATTGGGATGAAATTCACACTTTGAAGGAGATGACATAGTAGTAACATGTAAACAGGACAGAGGAAGCCCCCATCAATTCATGTGCCTGGCAATGAGCAGGAACCTGTCTTAGGAATTCCAGACACACACATAGTATGCCATATGGACCCTTGTAGACAAAGAATAAATTCTTCTTCTAAGATGTCTTACCATTTATTAAAAATCTCTGTCTTCTTATTTCTTATATAGTTTATTACAAGTTCTTAGTAGATATGACGTATCAGAGAGCAGGAGATAATCAGGAAAAAAATAACTTCATTTTCAGAATCTACAGGAGACATTCTAGCAGGCACTGATAATAATTGTGTAACACACCAAAACATGAGAAAATAGATTGATTCTCCTGCTTGCCTCTGGCCATTTCACCTGGTCAGGATTATCATGTTAAACACTTTGTCACAGGACAGGGCTTGGCACTCACTGGTTACTCAGTCTCAACTAAACCCCTCATATACCTAGCAAAAACATGGAAGTGTAAAACATGATTTTAATTATTAGTGTTTAGATTCCTGAAGAGGTAAGTAAAAAGCCTTCTACAAAAACACATTCATGGATGTGGAAGTGTTCATACAGCTAGGAGATGGTTATTTTCCTCAACAAACTGAGCATACCTGTAATAAAAAGACTCAGCTGGAAGATAAAAAAACAGTCAAGTTCCAAGGTACAAAATCAGTGACACATGGAACAATGAGAAAGTCTCCATAGTGAATGAATTTTCAAAGAAAAAAAGGAAAGTCATTAAGATAGAATTAAAATCAGTGGAAAAAGTATAGCTTGAATAAAACAGATTTAATCATCAGGTTGATTGAGATGTCTGTGAGAGTTGATAATGGTTGGGAATAAGATTTATAAGTAAATTAGGTATAATAAAAAGGTGTTAATTTTTAATAAGATGAGCTCTCATTAGAGACAAGAAAGAAATCTAGACTTTTAAAGTTTTACATTTCATTTATGATGATATCAGAATTTGGTCTGAACCTGTGACACTTTTACAAGGCTTTTATGTGATTTCAAGGAGGTGTGCTGGCTGTGTAAGTTTGTAAAGCATTCATTCCTTATTGGTTTCTGCTTATCACTGATGGCTTCACAAATATAATTTTATTTCCTAAAGGTCACATAGATATTTATTTCCATATACTTGGACTGTAAATCATTTCTCAGCTGCACAGCACTGCTGTTCTATTGCTGATCCAGAACCACAAAGGAAAGTTAGCATTTTTTTTAAAGAAAAGGGTGAGGAAAAAGAAAGCAAGTTCCCACAGCTCCATGCCTGAAAGATACCTCTTTCAGGGGAGATTCATTGCTGGGAACTGAAAATCTCATAGGCACCTTCCTTTTACTTTGTCAGCGCTCTGAGGTTGTGAGAGGACTGGAAATTAGTCATAATCTTGATGGCACTGACTGTAGAACAGGAGAGCATCCTGCCACAGACAGTTTTGCAGGACACTGAAAAAATGCTGCATGATCTCACACAGAGCTAGAAGCTGCCATTTCAAATATAAAAACCCAGCAGCAGTGCCAGTGGCACAGCCAGTGCTCAGACCTGCTAAAAGAGTTTGTGAATCTCTGCTGTGAGTCCCTCTCTGCTGCAGACATGAACAAGTTGCTACTGCTAAAGAAATTAATACTGAACTGAGCTCCAGTACTCAACACTAAGCTTGTCCTCTTCCCAACCTGCCCTTTTTAAACATCATATTTTAGTTCTTAATGCACACAGAAGCAGAAGTTATCAGACAGATCAGTACTCATAGGAGTGCTGAACACTTCATGCCTTTAGAATCCATTTGTTGTTCATCTCCTGACTTGGGACAGAGAAGAGCTGGAAAGATCTTTCTTCCCATATTGCTGTAGCAAAGAATACTGCAGGATGGGGCAAAAACCAACAACCCAAAACTATTATATTAACTATTATATTCTAAAAAGAGATGAAGATGGGGTTTACAGTGTAAGCAATTAATGTACATATTAAATCTGACAGAAAAAGATTTATTCATTAACTTGAGCCTATTCCTACAGCATCTCTCATAGTTATGGATATGGCTTTGAAGTCATCTCAGCACATTGAATCATAGTATGTATCCACTTTATTCTGCTATGGATAAAATACCTTGTCAGCGTTAAAATCCTGAAACATTTTACAGATCTGTGTTGTGGAAACATTTGATTACAATTGGTCGAAACAATCTTCACCATTTAAGCCAGATTTAAACCCCAGCTTTGCTGATTCTCTTTTACTGTGTTCTACTCACCACGTGCATCAGCTATTTTCTCACACAATCATTCAATGCAGTTTCATTACCTGTGACAGTGCAAACCAGTGCCTGTATATCAGACATCAGTCTTGCCAAACCATGGACTTTCCTCAAAAAAACATTATTAATAACACATTAGCCTGAAATGTTAGCACAGGTTTTTTTATAGGAGTAGCCAGTGTTAGTATGAGGGATCTTACATCAAGGGCTACTAAAACAATATGTCAGATCAACCTGAGAAAATGTGTGTGCAGGCTGAAGGTCCCATGCAGATGCCCCACAGGCTTGTTTCACATACAGGCCCTGGTATGAGGGGTTTCCCTGAGCATGAGGCCAGCTGGGTACAATGGAAGCACTGGTCACAACACAGAAATGCAGAGATATAAGTGGGTATATCAGCTTTGCAATATGCCTGTATTACTTAACCACATCACTAGCCACAAGTATATCACATTACCTAGCAGCCTCTCCTTTGGGGAGGAAATACAGAATAATAATCTTCCATAAACAGCACAGGATGAATAGTTAATAGATTTTGAGTTATATTTTTTCATATTTACTAATAAGTGACACGTCAACGCTGAACAGGAAAATTATATTCTCAAAATCATCCAAAGTACAATAAACACAGTTGGAGATGTAAAAGTCAGGCTAGAAAAGAAGTCATGGGATAATTTCATTTTCTGAATACAATTTGAGAGGGTAAATTTGGGACTTAGAACTAAGCTATCTGACTGTCATTGTCCATGAAGCACTATGAAGAGAACAAACGCTGCACAGCAAAGGTGACCTTTATTACAGCCCCTCAAAGTTTCATCTCATAAGAGGACCTAATCACAGAGCAAAACCTTAGTAATGCAAGGGATGGCTGCTCTATTTTCCCTTTTTCTTCTGTAGTAAATACTATTGACTTCCATACATTCATCTTATTGATTTTGTAATGATATGCACAGAAATAAGTGATTCCCAAATGTTCACTCTGTCACTGTGACTAATCGTTTTCTCTCATCTCCATTTTATACCTTGAGGAAACAGTTGCATCAATGATATTTTCCATTGAAGTGTCCTGCAGATGTTAAGAGATAAGCATTAATGGCCAGATAAACCTTATAAAGAGCAGAATGCTGTTTAAATACTAAATAAAACCAATAATCAATAAATAAATTAGAGGCAGAAAATAAATTTGCCTGTTTTAAATAATTCCCTTTGGCCATATAAAATGCAATGCTGACTTATTAGTTTCTTTTTCTCTTAAGTTCTTGAGTGAAAACTCTTTGTCTTCCTTCTTATTGCTTCCTTCTAATGGGTTGTTTTAGTATTCATAAAAATGTAGCTGTAATACTAAATTCATTTAGAAATATTGCAGACTTTCACAATATGAACAAATGTGGCTTTTTTTGACATTATTTAATAAAAAGTTACCTGAAATGAAATTTGAAGCATGGGATAGAAAGCTGTCTAAAAGGCAGCTTGTTTCCAGGTTATTGGGACGTTCTTAGTTTTATCTAGGATAGTTAAGCAATGGCCTAAGTGATTTCTGAGTTCTTTACAGCTATCTCACAATGCAGTCAGAAGATTGGAGATGGGACAACAAAGTATATGTGTTAAAAAAAAATATTGAGAGACAGTAAAAATTGTAGTTACCAGACAGTTACCTTCAGTTCCCCCAAATTTCTGCCATAACCTTGTAACCATCCAGAAGGCAGTACAGGAAACACTGCAGACTGTATAGATATGTCAGCACCAAATTTTCTTTTTCAACAGGTTTTAGAGGGCCTTCTGTGTTTAAGAGATGGGAAATAAACCCTCTTGCATCCTGATTTTAAGAAAATTAAGATAGCATCTCACTCGAAATTTTCATCAGCACTTGACAAATATAGTGGCCAAGTAAAAAGAAAAAAAACCTGGCTGAAAAACCATAGCCCAAACCTAGTTTTTCATTGTTTGTTGCCAAAAGCAAAGGAGACTTCTCTGGCAGAAACCTTCCTGGGTTTGGAGCCATCCAGAATCTTCAAGACTACTAATGACTTCACTAATGAATGTGTATTTTCCAGAGCTGAGGATGCAATGAGGTTGAGGACTGCAAGTATATGGTGGAATTCCAAATTACTTTTTCAAACTGAGGTTTTGAATAAATTGAAGTAAAAAATTAGGATAAGTAAAATTTGATACATGAGTAGGAACATCAGCTGCACAAAAAAACTCCTAACAAACAAACAGACAAAAACCTCAACACTGCATAGGAGTTCTTAAAGTGCATGTAAGGGGAAATAATCATTGGCAAAGGTGAGCACTCAGAAAATTTATCCTACTTTCAAGACATGATAGCTAGACATATACTGAAATCTAATAGATGGGTAAGGAGAACTGCATGTAAATAAAAAAATAGAGGTAAAAGCCCTTTAGTATTTTCATAAGTGGTAATTTGATAGCTTCTGGATTAAAAGTCATTCTTCAGCTTATTGTCAACAGTCTCTCACTTCCAAATTAAAAGCTTGTTCATATAGGAGTTACTTTGATCTCCGGTTGCACCCAAACTGCAATGAGAAACATTCATCAGCCTTCAAAGATAAAATTACAAACATATATGAAATACAGAAAAAAAAGTATCTGAACACAGAGATGTGTTACTACCACTTATTGAGGGAATGTATGTATATTTTTCAAGCAGAATGCTGACAGCACTCAAAGAACAGCACTCATATTCATTCCAGAAATTTCCACTAAAGAAAAAAAAGCAAAGAGAAAAGAGGCATTAAAAGAATTGGAACATTGCATTCATGTTGCAGAACTCACCAGCTGTGGCAAGGATATTACCCCTGTGACCCTGCTGGGTAAGTCGTATGTTATGCTTTGCATGCACCAATTATCATAAACACTTTCATCAGAAATATTTAGAAACTAACTCTTTAATGCAAGCAATCACAAGAAAGTAATCAACTTTACTCTCTAAAGTTTTTGAATTTTAACTTTCTTGCAGAGCTGCTGAAAGTATAGCATGTAACTGGACTGGCCCACTTGGGGTTCTTGAGAGTACTGTGACTTCAGTATGGTTTTTATTTTTGCAACCTCCATCAATTTATCATTAATGAAGCACTGTCTCTGACCAAATTTAACTCCAAGACTAGAAGAGGCTGAAATGTGGAGCCAAGGAATTTGGTTCATGCCAACTTTGTCAATTTATTTTCTCCAGTACACAAATAGAAGAGCAAATCTGCAGCAACAAGGGACCTCCTTCCCACAACCATGCCATGAAGATTTCAGTTAGTGCATTTTTCACCATGACCACCACTTAGCAGGGTAAGTGCTCATGTCCCCTGAACAAGGGCACAAGAAGCAATTTGTGTCCTGCATATGAAACAGTTTGAAAAAGAAGGGCCACCAGAGAATAATGTGTTGAAAGAAAAAATTCTCTACTGTTTCTTCATTTTATTGAAGTTGTAAAATATTTAACATTATTCACCTGATTTTAGGCAATATAACTGATCTGCAGTCAGCAGGAGAAGCATATGTTTTCAGTGGAGTTCTGTCATTAACTCTTCAGAACCTGCTATACTTCACTCTATGATAAACTGGTGAATAGTCCATGAATTATGAAATATTCCATGATATATTTTATTTCACATTTTCATTCCTACAGTTTTTAGTCTCTTATAACTGACCTAAGTGTTAAACCCTACACATGGACCTTGTGGGCTTATCTTAGTCTAAAGAAATATTTTCAGAGCAGCTACTCTATATATGAGAAGCAGCATGAAAGTGAAAAGATACTTGTGAGAAAAGGTAAAACACAAAATCATTGTATAGAGTCAAGTAACGCACATGAGAAAACAAAACCAAATCTGGAAAAATGAAAAATAACTCAGGCAAGGGACACACAAGAGATTAAGAACAAAAAGCTAAAACTCAGCTTTACTGAAATAATTTAGAGTTTTGTCATACACCTTATGGTTTCTAAGGTTATTTGAAAGCTCAGTTAAACACAAAGGCTCACTTTTGCTCGTCTCTCAATTTAAATCCCTTTCCTGGGGAGCTACCTGTTTTAAGGAAGCCCTGGGCCCTAAACTGGTTCTCAGATGGAGATCTAACTGCAAATCACTTCATGTGATTCCATTGCAAGTAGAGCTACTTACTGTGAATATTCTATCACACTTTAATGAGGCAAATGGGTCACGTATTTATGTTTGTGCTCTCAGATCTAATTGAACTAAATAACATAAGTAATATTAATAATCATAATTATAATTGTAATTATATAAATGCCATTATAGATATTTAAGGCTGGTATAATTGTTAATCATTTAATCCAGCTTTGCTGTGCACACTCTCGAGACCACACTGAGTGTAGATGTCTAAACTAATGCATCTCTGGATTCTTTCTAAATACAGAAACCTAATAGCAATTGCAACTTCTCATGAAAGGTGTTTTGCTTCAGGAGAAACAGTCATGCACTGGGAAAAAAAACCCAGTCAGGTCTGATGGTAGGATTGTCATATAAAGGTTCAGGAACACTGTTCCTGTTGTTCATTTTCAGGGGGTTTAGACTATCCATAGTCCACAAATATTTAATATTTCTTCAAATTATTGTCCTAGGGTTATTTCCTTATGAACTACACCATGATTAGGTTTATAAATCAGAATTTATCACCAGAAATTGAAAAACTAATATTTCTGAATTATGTGGGATAGAGCAGGGACCTTTTACCCCTGCTTAGAAAGCTTAAAGGAACCATTTCTACAGGTCCTGTAAGTTTTTTTTTCCTTTAGCATAATGTAGATTTTCCTGTGATTTTAATTGGTTTGTTAATGTGTTCACTCATTAACTGGTTCATTAAGGTTAACTAATGTCTTATTTAAAAATATTCTGTCATTACCCTGCACCCACATATTTCAGCTCAAGAGCAACAGAAGGTGTTTGGCTTCCTGCAGTGTTATTTAAAGACTTACAGAAATAGACACAGTTTTAACCTACGTCTTTATTCACTATTTTAATCTGGGTTTATAACCTTTTTTTTAGAATGTATTACAATTAAATAACTCATCCAAGTAAAATAAAGATTATTACCAGACTTATTTAAATGTAACAAATCTGACCCTTTCTTGTTTTCATTTTGAAAACAATAATATGGCAAAGTTTTGGTCTTAGTTTAAAAAAAAATCAAGTCCATATATCTATATATCTAAAAATCTTTATCTCACAAGAAAAATGTCAGCCAAAGAATCATCAGGGAAAAAGATCCTCATTAAGCTTATTTTGGTAATCCATTTTCCCACTATTTTTGACTTTTTAGTATTACATTTTCCTTTCCCTTTTTTTGCTTTAATTTTATAATGTTGAATTAGAATACCCAGTCTTACCCTGTGCTTGTAACCACAGAAAAAAACGACAACATTTTCTAATGGTCTTTTCTCCTTTAATTACTACATAGATAATTACAGTTCTAGATTTAGATCTCTGCATATAATAGTTTTTCATTCCAGTTTCAATAACAATGAGTAATAGAAATTCATAAGGGTTAGAATATACAGACTCTTAGAGATAATGAATCAAATTCCAATTTATGGTTTACTTTGACATAAGCAAACCAAAGGGCAAGAGACATTTCCATGAAAAAAGTTAACAATGCTGCATCAGTAAAAATGATTTCTGTGTTATAAACAATCTGCATCAGGGAGAAATTACACCAAATGTTTTTGTAAGCATTCTGCTAAGGGAATTAAAAAAAGGTTGTGGAAGGCACGACTCTAGGTTTCGTAGCTGCACAAAACATCTGGTAGACACTACAAACAGCAAGTAAAACCACCTGAAAGCACAAGGGTGGGACATGCACTGAAAGCAGAGACATGAATAAACCTTTCATTCCTATAATTTAGGAACTGCACTGTATTGACAGCATTTTTTAAAAAAATGCCAAGATCTCCACTTTCCTCAGCTCCTGCACATGTTCCTGTATCAACAGCACCTGATGTCCAAGGGTCAGAATGGGAACTGCTCGGGCTCTGGAGGGATGTGCAGGAGGTGCTCAGTTCATTACAGACCAGGCACAGTCTCCCTCCCAAAGACATTCAAATCCTGACACTGCTGCATAGATCTCTGCTGTAAACATCTGGATCTCTCATTCACAATCTCTTTTAATGTGTAATAAAATACAATAAAACATCTTTTGAGCCCTGGAATGAAGTCACACTGAAATACATTGAGCATCTAGGACACTCTCTTGGGGAGGGGAGTACAGTTTTTTTTTTTTCTGAAAAGAGATGGACATTCCTTTTGCTCCATAGTTCATATCTCCTTAGTAAATAGTTTGGAAAACTGACTAGCTGAGCATAAAGGAAAGAGGTTGCACATGTTTCTAAAGCTATGACTTCTTAACTGGAAAGAACATTTTTCTAAATAAACAAGGGAAGCCATGTGAAAGTAGGAGATGACTGGTTTATGCATCAAAATGAATGATCAAAGCATCACTGTGCAACAGTTTGTCACTGTTTCAGATGCTGTATTTTTACTTCCTTGCTTTGTAATACTCTTTTACCATGTGAGACAAAAGCAAGAATTGTTTCCCTGATGGTCAATACTGCACACAGACTCCAAACAACTGCCACTGATATTTATAACTACAGTGTGGAAAGATGTGATACTAAGTCTATATGGAATATGACTGGAAAAACCTTTACTAGCACCCTTGACTGGAATTCATACTGCAGGACATCAGTTACTTTCAACTTATGAATCAGCTTATAGAATCACAGAAGGTTGAAGAGGGGTAGTCTGCCACTGGTTTTGTTAAGAGTGAATAATATGTTCCAGAAACAATGAAAGTTCAGTAATTGCAGTAATTTCTTGTTGGTGGGGTTTCAGTTTGTCAGTTCAGTTTTTTTAGAGGGTTTATTGCTTTTTATTTAGAATTTCCAGTGTCCTGTTAAATCTTCAATCTGTTGAATAAAAGATAAACAAGTGAGACTGAAAGCAGGCTGTGTCTGCTGATTCACTAGGTTTAGAAATCACAGGAAATTGTGTTTATCTCTTACCCATAAGCCATTATTCCTGATGTCTAAACTATTTGCTGGGAGTACAAGACTAACACGTGTATCTGTCAACAAAATGGGTCACCTCTATACTCCTCTATATTTTCTTTAGTTGAAATCAATAAAGAAGAAATCAGAAGCATCAGGCACTGGAGGGCAGGAATGACGAAGTGCTTAACATTTCTCCCTGATGTCTGTATCACAAGACACATGGCTGCTTCCCAACTATTTTATCAGTTGTCACATTTTACCTGTTTGTGCATCCTCTGTCCCTTCTAATTCTTTTGCATGCTCAGATGTTTTTGTCTTTGTCTCAAGGTTATAAACAATAATGCTGAAATATATTATTAATTCAATTTTTCATGCTTAGCATAAAATTAATATGCAGAACACACAGCTATAGATTACATCTCCCTCAGTATCACACATACAGAAATCACAGTGCAGGAAAAAACATGTAAACAACGCAGTGTTAATCCTATTGTAACTAATGTGTACTGTTTTCATTGACACATAAATGAGGGATAGGTTATAATTACTTCACTGTAAAAATAATCATTATAAATAATCTATGCTTTTCTAATAATTTAAAAGAGATTGCTTTATGACCTAGAATGAAAGGCAGCATTAGCGTCATATCACATACAGAGGAGTGAAATATAAATCACTATTAATGCAAAGTAGACACAGGAGCACCAAATCACAAAAACAGTGAAGGAGACGAATTTTCACCCTTTCAGAATGCATCTCCTGAGTATGCCTTGGTTGCAAGGTCATCAACTCCAGATATAAAACCTGAGAGTATTACTCCTTGGCAGTGATGTCACTGCAGATTATTAACCTGGTAACTGATTATGACACCTAGTAAGGCACAGAGGTAGGTTTCAAATTTACTAGGTGTCTAAAATAGAATATTTATGGGAGCTCTTCAGAAGTCCAGCAGAAAACTGCTCATATTAAGATGCCTTATTAAAATGAGAACAATGGAATGTATACAGACAGCATGTTCTGGCTTACTATCAATTTTGTCCTTAGTTTTTCCCACAGGAGAAAACCCACACAGAAGTAATAGGACAGTCCTGCCAGAGAGGCAAGGTCATAATATATCCAAATTCTATATTTCAAGTACACATCAAAATATGTGTTTTGACTTAATACATATACAGGATCAAAATCTCATAATTCCAAAATATGGACCTTGATTTCCAACCAGCTCAAATGTCAGAGGGATTGAGATGTATGCGTTTTGACATAGAACCATCTTAGTGAATGCTGAGAACACTCTTAGCTGGCCTGGAGAGGCTGTGGCTGCCCCATCCCTGGCAGTGTTCCAGGCCAGGTTGGATGAGGCTCTGATCAGCCTGCCCTAGTGGAAGGTGTCCCTGTCCCTGGCACGGGGACCCCTACGGGACCACTTTAAGGTCCCAAACTATTCCATGATCCAATTACATGCACACACCTCATTACTTCTCCAGCTGATTACCACATGGACAGCATCCACAGCACCCATCAGAACCACTCAAAAAAATGACTGCAATGTTTGTTCATTTGAGACAGAAATAAAGAAGCATAATGTAAGCTGGTTTCTTTAGTAATAGCTGTGTCTGTACAGGGCTTCAGAGAGCAGAAGATCATTGCTGGGCTACCCTGAACTTTCAATAAAATATATGCAAACTCTGTCAAAAATCGTATTTAACTGTTGGAATCTTTGTTCCTAATACCTCAATATCTGTCTGAATTGAAAATATCCATGACAAAACCTTCGTGTTTCTGAACCATTTCTCAATTTTGGTAGCAATTTTGATATGTAAAGGGAAAAAATTCCTTTAGCAGATCCATGTTGGTACTACTCATCACCAATTACCAGGAGATCCAAGAAGAAAACCCAGAGAGCACCAAGGGAGAGCATTTAATAGCTTAAAAATTTGTTTAGTCTAGTGGGATTTTTAACACTGAAATACAGAATTCCAAACTGCTCAGATTTATTGAAAATCTTTACAAGGGTTCAGAATTAAGAACTTACATGACTTTAATAGTTCAGTTTAAGCCCTGAAAACCTCAGCACACTGAACCTTTCCCCCCATGACTGGAAACATATCGCAGTGCACTTTTCATCTGACAAGAAAAGTGGCTGAAATATCTCAAAAAGATGCAGATGTCAAACATTAATCATAACCAATGCACACTGCTATGGCCCAGTAACTGTTGGTACTTAATTTCAACAAAATCACAATACTCTCTCAACCTTTTCTATGCGGCTGTGTAAACATGACAGCAACTTTAAATCTTGTTGACAGTGACTTCCCTACCTGTCAGCAGGCAGGCAGCTGCAGTTCAAACAGTGCTGCACACAAAAGCACTTCTGAATTCCCATCCTGAGCTCCAAGCTCAACAATGTACTTTGGGACATGGTTGAATGCCAAGTCAAAAGTGTCCCTGCTTTACAAGAAATTAAACAATTAAAAAGTATGTCTGTGAAGCAGAGAGCAAAGATTAATTAGAAAGGAAAATCAACTGGAATTTGAAACAAGACAGTAAACTTTTTCAGAGATAATTAAATCAAACTTCTAAAATCATAAATATAAGGAAATTATCTCTTCAGCAGTATACCCAAATTATCATAATAATTAGGGACATGATAGACAAGTAAGTACTTTTATGCAGATTACACCTACCTGCCTACATACATAGAAGTTGCTATCTAAAACCCCCACTAGTAAGTGAACTGGAATTAAACCATAATTTCCACTGCCATTACTAACAGATATTTTTGAGTAGTCTGAGTAGAGTCAAAGAGTAGAAATAAATTCATTAGCCATCCTACAAAATTTTGTTGATTATTTTCATTAATAATATATCTTAGATTGTTTCTCTGAGTATGTCTGTTTTTTATTTAGAAACACTTTTTTGATTCAAGTAACTCCAAACAGCAACACACACACTAATGGGTTCAAATATAGAATGACATGAAGGACTTCTGGATTGGCTGTAGGCAGCACATGATTATCTGATAAAGGATTTTAGGAGAAATGTCAGATAAAGAGGATATGTCTCTTAAGTTGGTCTAAACAACATATTTAAGCCTCTGTGCATTTTTGTGCGTGGGTTTTTAATATCTATCCATGTAAATAACATGAAAGATCAAACTGAAGTTGTAGTAGGATTGTTTGTCTTTAGTATCTCAACTCTGCTGTGCTTGAAGACATCTATCCCTAGAGCAATTTTAGTCACCAAAAGCATCAGTGCTTGCAGACTTCTGGTTTAGAGAATTTTTGTTGAAAATTACTAGTTTATTTCTAATTATTTTCCAATCCTCTGGAGAAAATCCCTGTATTGTAACTGCAGCCTGACATTACAGTGTGCAGTTTCTTGAACTAAATAAAGCAAACATTAGCAATTTGCTCAGTAGAACCTGATTGCTTTCCCTTTCTCATTTACAGTTTGTTAAATGAGAAGCTGCATAAAACAAATAAATGAAGCAGGTGCGTGTCAGGTTCTAGTTTGGAAGACTGCCAGCTGATCAGCTCCACCAAGGTTTTATTATCTGACTGGAAACATTTTGTTGGTGCTCAGATTTTTCCCTCAAGAATAATCTGTGCCAACTGGAAACAGCTCAATGAACAAAATGCTGTAGCTATTGAAGATTCAGGTAAATGCTCTGCAGCAATCATTGTGCCCAACAGGCTCTTATCCCTCTGTACATGCATATAGACACATGTATATGCAGGCTAGTCTGAAAATAGATTCCAAATTTTGTGTCAAAAACCCACAGAAATAACAGCAGGTCATCAAAAAGAGAGACCATGTTTTTCCATGGACTTTGTGATAAACATTAAAACAAGGATTGAACAGAAAATCTCATATTTGGTAATTTGGAGGGCATATTTTCCAGCTGGAGAGCTTTCTTTGGACCACAGTAAACAGCTGGAGGGGATAGATAGAATGTTTGGTAATACTGTCCATTTGGCCTTTCTTCTGCTTTCGTCAAACTTTTAAATGGTTTGCAGTGGAAAAGCAGGATTGTAGCATCTTGTATTGGTGCCCAGTGCATATAACTTGGAGGAATGTCAGATGAAGTGATCTGCCATGTTAACATGAATGTTAACAGCTGTAACCAATGCCTTAATGCTGCCCCGAGTTCTTGTTCAGTATGTGTTGCAGCATTGTTAAGTCTACACTTGCACTGAATTTCAGCCCCTGGGCACTGTTTTTAGCCCTCCTCCCAGCTTAGATGGGAAGATATAAATCCTGCAGCTAACACAGGTGCTCAAGAATTTGCTGTCCTAATAGGAGCTGCAGATTTATAGAGAAGTGTATTTTTAAAGCATCAGATTTGCTACTTTCAGGAGTATTTAAATCAGTTCAGACACTAAAGTATTTCTTCCACTTTGCATTATAAAACATTTCAACCTGTTTATTGCTCTTCTTCTCAGCTCAAGGATAGTATTCAGAGCATGGCAACACGTAATAGTGTGCTTTCCCTTGGGAAAATGTTCTATGAATAATTTTTAACCTTATTTACTTTGCATACTTTTTAATACATATATATCACTAAGGGGAAAATTTACAAAAATATGTTTATGGTAGAAGTCTAAATTGAATTGTTCTTCAGCACAGTACATGTACTTTTGCAAACTGTATGTCAAATTTGATAGTAGAACCCATGTATTTTTATTATTACAAAACAGTTTATAAAAAATAAATCTATAACCTTTCAGAGAAAAAAAAATGCTTAGTCCTGACTGGTTTTCTTAATATATGGGTAATGCATGTGGAAAATAATAGGAAAAAATAGTTGGAAGAGACTTCAAGCAGTTGTCTACTCTCAGATTCCTACCACAACAAAGGATTAAAAATATCTAACCTATATTTGGCAGATAGTTGTACATCCTGTTCATAAAATCCCTTGGTGATGGAGATTTCATTGTATTCTATGAAACTTATATGAGAGAATATCTCCCAGTGTCCTTACTTTGAGAAGGTTTTATTAAGGCTATATATAAATCTCAATTTCTGCAACAGAAGCTCAACTTCTTTGGAGGTTGGGGGAGCTTCTTGCATTTTTCTTCAATCTTCTTTAAGTCATTTGAAGACCTGCCATGGCTTAAGTCCTGTCTTCTCCATTCTTGATACCAACAATAACCCATTTCTTTTTCAGAAGTTACATTTGCTGCACTTTGGATCCTTACTTCTTTGCGTCACTCAATCCTCCCCAATTTGTCCTTACATTTCTTGAATTTTATCTGAAAAAATAGCAAAAAGACTCCAACAGAGATTTTATTCAAACTGAGTGAAGCAGAATGATTATTTCCTATTTCTAAATATGCTCACAGTTTCATATCCCAGAATGAGGGCTGCCTGTTTCCACAATAGAAAAACACTTATTTATGTTCACTTTATGATCTGCAAGAGGGCACTTGTAAATCACTAGGCTTGTGACCAAGATACTGGTATCTAATGGACTAGTCTCTAACTTTTATACATAAATTTCCTTCCTTAAGAGTAGTACTTTGAACTCTCCTTAGTCCCCTATAGCTTTTCACATTAGACTAATTTTTTGAATACTTGAAAATGTTTCGAATTGCAATTCTGTCCTACAAAGTGAATAGATCCCCTCTCAGCTTGGTACCATCTGTAAATTTAGCAAATGATCCTCTATGCCTTGAAAGCCGTCCATAAAAAGCACTTAGAATATCTGTGGGATAACAATTCCTTTTCTATCTATATCATCTATATCTCTATCTATCTATCTGATAATAGAACTGAAATGCCCACGGTGACAGAACATTCTCTAATCTAAAGGAACCAAGGTTTTCTTGTTTTGCAGAATTCCAATTTCATGTTTCTGTACTGACTGCCCTCACTGCCCACTATGCCACAGCTCTACCCACAGTCTGTACAAAGACAAGAGTCACTGTCAGAAATTCCAGTGACTGTGTTGTACCCAAGACACCACTCAGCTGGGAAGATTTGCTCATGACATTTACTGTGGGATGGTAGAAGAAACCCTATCATTTTCTCACCTTTTAAAGCACTAAATTAATAAGGGAAATTGTTACAATGTCCTGGGCTGTCCATCTGAAAATTGTCCTAAAAACCAGTCCCAGTAGCCTGGATGGCTGAAACAGCATGAGGCCTTGAGCAGCTGCCTTTTCTCTGTCACATCATTTGCTGGCTGGCAGCCTTTTTTAAAAATGCAAGAAATGCAGTCAACACCCACTACTAAAATTTTAAAGCTACTGCCTAAAATAATGCTTTCACAAGGAGACAGTACTGTAACACCTCTACATATATGGTATCTGCCCCGCATCAGCTCATTCCCCTACACAGTTTGAAAGGAACTTGCTCACCTAAACTTTCTGCACTTAAAATCAAGCAAGTTTCTTTCACCTTAAACTGAAAATTAATTTTTAAAAAAGGATGGGGCAAATTGTACCTTCAGCTACAAGGTAGGGGTTTTAATGCATCAATGTAGCTTTGTTCCAAACTCTTCTCAATTTCTCTTCAAAAAGAAGGAGGAGACTCAGGGAACAAGTGTATGACTCAAAGTGAACTACACCTGGTGTACACTTAGTAGAAGACCGTGATGTATGAGCAAGCTCAACAGGTAAGGTAGGAAAGATCCATAACAAAGCATAACTTTGTTATCTTTATTTCCCTGTTACAGCCTGGGTATTCATGCAGGGCTATAGCCACAGTCATGCATAATTGTTCTAAGCAAAGGGAAAGAAAACATAGGTAAAGAAAATCTCTACCTTAGATTTATTATAAAATGACTTAAGAACTTCACTTCCACTTTAGATCAGGACAGAAAATTTCTAAGAGGCTTTCTGAAACTAAACTTTTCAAACTGTTGGAAAGAGAAATCCTACTGAAAACTAATGGCTTAATAGAAAGAAATTCATAGTTTTGGAACAGAAGAACACTGTGAACATGTGGCATAGACTCCAATAGCAACTCACGTTTATGGTGTGACCCCTGACAAGCCAGGCTGAACAAAAGGAATTTGGAATTCACTCTTTGTCTAAAATATACAGGATCAAGGATTCACCTCCAACAAAATTCATTAGTTTGGCTGAAGGGCACACAAACTTTTGCATACACAAAAATTTAAAAGAACAAAGGGATGAGAGGCAAAATAATTTTAAAATAAGAAATAGTCTCTATCTAGTACAAAACTACAGTAATGATAAAAGTGGCTTTTTCAAGGACATTTTCCTTCAGTATTCTGGATAACAGTTTCCTTAACATGAATCTGATTCAGTACATGAATATGAATATGTTTGCAACCTTTGTAATGATCTAATGCCTGATGCCCTTAGTCTGCCTCAGAGGTACTCCAAGCTCAGATTTTTACACAACTGCTACATCCTCTACTCTGGGATAGAATCTACCAATTGGTAGACACCCAAAGAAAATTTATGCCCTTCATCCTCCTCTTCTTCACAGACTATCACCAGGGTTTAGGACACTACCCAAAAGGACCTTTCTCTATGGCCCTGATGAGAAATGAAGTCAAGCCAGTCATGATTCCCACAGAAAGTCACAGAGCATAAACAGGCTTCACCTGGTTTTGAGATGTCAGATGGAATTTTGAATTGCTTCATTCCATTCCTCCCATTCACCTTCCCTTCCACCCCAAGAAAATACAATTAACTGTGGTCTGCAGTTCTCCATGTGGTCCATGCCACAACACCTTTGCCATTTGAAATATGAAATTGGGTAAGGCCACAGGTTCTGTGCTGTCTCTGAAAGGATGAATCTGTCTGCTGAATCAAACCCCCAGTTTTCTGTATGAAGAACAGCAAAAGTCACAGACATTGCTGCTTCTCTTCTCTTTTCTATTTATGGCACTGACAATATGACATTATCTATTTTGCATAATCAAACACTTTATGCTTGAGTGGACCCGTTGTAGCAAAACCAAACCAAACAAACAAACCAACAAAAAAGGGAGCTGGGCTTGTGAAGATAGCGGTTTGTTAAGTAACCTGCTTAGCAGTAATTCATTTTAAGACACACTAAAGCACCTAGAAAGGTGCTTTTCAAAATACAGCTTATTCCCAGACTGCACTTATAATTGTATGGTTTCATTTGGGATTTTATCCCCAGAGTGGGTTAAGCCAAAAAGGTAGAGAGGCAACTCAGAGACATGCATTTATTAGGTAACAAAAATTGCAGTGAAGGAAAATATCTTTATACAGATTACAAGAAAATCTATTGCTCAGGAAACAAATTTCTGAAGATAAGGATGACTATTATGATGCTCAAGAGAGAAGAGCTTGACATAAAACTTAACTGGCAAACAGAAAAACACACTGGTCACCTCACACAAATTCAGAAGAAAAGATATTTTCTGCTCTTTACAATCACAATGAAGAAGATCAGGACTGGGATGATACTCTAAAAGAGGACTGCCTACTGTTTCTGTTGCAAAGCACATGTGTTAACCCATGAATCCACAGAGAGCAATAACAGTGTGTTTCTGATGGTTTTGCATTTACAAAGATACTTTTATCTATGAAACATTTACACTTGAAAACTGTGAGCATGAGAAATGTAAGAACTTGGCCAACCTGCAGGACTGGTTTAATCCATGAGCAAAAAAGTAGCAAATCTTGCTATACCTCCCTTAGTGGGACCAAAAGCAAGACAAATTGAAAGAAACCAGGTGGCTGGCTGAGAGGAAGGAAAGGAAATAATCTACTTTTTGTATAAGTGGCATATATCCCTATCCTAAAAATGAAAATCTGATACACGTTTGAACATCAGACTGAGATCTCCTGAGTCACTTTTGTCCCAGTTTCTTGTAGATACTACATCACACAAGGCATTTAAGTAGCTTCTGTAAACTTTTGCTAAAACCACATGCTCTGCAGCATTTGTTTAGATAGTTCGGTTCTAAGTTGCATAACTCCTGCCTTGTGCAATCTTGAGAATGAGCGATGTTAATTGCAGGGAATGAAGTGAGTAATGTAGTTATTTTTAAAATTACTGTCCAGGGGCTCTGCTGTGGCACTGAAAATTGCTTGTTGATAAAAGAACTGGATAAATATATTTACAAACACATTATCATGATTCCTGCATGTATTGAAAACCTGCCTTCTGAAGCAAAAACAAAGCCTCTTAACTATTGAGACTTAAACAAACCAAACCCTTCCTCGAAACACTTTGTTTAAGAACATCAAAAGCTAAGAGAAACAAATTAGAAGCTCATGAAGATTTATATAAGAATGTGTCTATGTGTCTTAGTCTATTCAAGCAACACCATCTTCTAGTAGAAACATAAAGCAAGAATATCTGTTTTGCAAACATAAGCTGAGTCTTTCTAATATAAACATACACCACAGCAGAGTTAGAAGATACATAAATACACCATTTCTAAATTCCATGTAGTTCTCAAAAGGAGAAAATACACAATCTACTGTAAATTGAACAACCATATTCCATCTACCCATGCTGATTCTGCTTTTCTCTTATGAAATCTCCACTGTACCATAATACCTCTGGAGCTGTTCCACCTGTACCAGTTTTGTTAACAGGAGGCAGGAAGTGGAAAGCAGGGAAACCAAAACTGTTTCTCTACAAGAACAGATCTTCTTTCCCTCTTCACCCTCTCCTTTGGTCAGTATAGAAATGTTCAGCTGCTGCCAAACCCCTGTACATACTGCAAGTACCTCTTTCCAGACTTGGTGCAGCATAGTTCTGCCAACATGAAGCATGCATAAAAATAAACAAAAAAAATACTCTCTAAAACTGTAAAAATAATATAAACCAGTGCTTATAACTGTTTTCACAAACATCACCATCTAGGCTTCTTTTTGAGTCTAAGCATGAACAGAAACTTCTGATTTCTGCGTAAATAGAGAATTCTTGTTTTTTCCTATACAATGTTTTTATGTATAAATGTATTCACATGGCACCAGAAACCTGATGTTTTTTTACAATTGTGTCCTGCCATTCAAAACGACCTAAATTCACCAATAGTGAGAACTGGGAATTTTCGAACACTTCCAAGTTTGAAAGTTTTGATTAAAAACACTGTCTCTCCTGAAGGTAAAGAAGGTTCAGTTGATTAAATTATTACTTAACTAATCCAAGGGGGGGTGGGAGGAGGGGGAAGTAATGAACAAAAACAAATTTTATTTTCTCATTTCTAATAATTCAATTAAAAAAAAATGTTCAGAGTATGAGATCTACCAGTTCGATGGCTCTGATCTGAGCAGCTCAGCATTTGAACTCCACTATAAAACTACTGCAAAACAAATCAGTTTTAGTATAAATTTGTTAAATTTTATTAAACTTTATGTATACGTATAGACTTGTTTAACTAATAAAACAAAGCACAAAACAAGTCTATAATTCCATCTTAATTTCCATTCAAATGCCGATAAAAGGGTAATTAAAGAAGACTTCTATGAACAGCAAAGAGAAGGAAATTAAAATAGTATATAAAGGCAAAATTGCTTTAAAAGATGAAAATCAAAGTATTGCAGCTTCCTGAGTAGGAAAAAACCTTCTACTTTATGCAAATATCTACTGAAAATTTATGTATTAGGGTGTTCTAACCAATGAGAGCCTAAAATTACTTCAGCAGAGGGAAAAATAAAGCAGGCTACCATCAAAGAAAAAGGTCAAGTGAATTATTAAAAATAAAATTCCACATCACTGCTGTAAAACATGACTAGATCTGATGATTTAAAACAATACACCGTTTGCTACATAAAAATGCTTTTCATGGACAATTTACAGTAGACAACTGAACATTCAAAGGATACCAGATACTTCTGTATATGAGAAACAGATATACGAATGTTGTGACATTAAATTTAAATTTTCAGCAGCAAAGGCAAGACAATGCCAACCTGAAGATTCAATGCATAACCTAGAAAGTAATTAAGCATACAACCAATATTTATAGCCTGTTGTAAAACTGAGCAATAGTCATTCTTTTCTTGAAACTCTAAGAAATAAAAAGCACTGCATTAATTGTGTTTTATTAGAAGCCTCAGAAGGCTGAAAGACTGGTGAATGACAAAAAAAATCCAGCAAACAAAAAACAAAAAAGGACAAAGTCAAACCCAAAACCCCAATCCAACTACTATTAAAAACATTTGGGATCTTTTACACTTGCTGCATTTTCAGATTTGGTACAGCTGGGCCTTTGTATCCCTATCCACAAAGGTTTCACAGACCAGCAGTGTGCTCCCCCTGAGTTTGCTAACACCAAAGCACTGCAGTTCCAGACAGGCTGGAGATGGTGTAAAGCAGGGAACCAAGCTGGAATAGCCCCTGGTGGCACCTGGGGCTGTGATGCAGCAACAGCTTCCAGACAGGGAGCAGAGGATGCACTGTGGGGTGCCCTGTCCAGAGCAAACAAAGATTTAGTTAAGAGCTGTGGCTTTGAGTCCCGGGAAGGGGGGACCCCACCCTTGGGGGAGGTAAGCCGGGAAATGGTAAAACTCCACCCTTCCCTTATAAATCCCACCACCCTGCCCCTGTTTGGGGTTCTCTGCTATGGGTTAAGCTGAGCGTTTCCTGTATTGGTGCCACCCCAAAAAATGAATCTTTGGGCTTAAACAAGCAGAGACCCTGTTGGGTTATTTTCAGCATGTAGGGTGGCCTAACTAGGCCAACCCCCTGAGTTCTTCATTTCTGTTTTATGAATGAAGCAGAGGAA
>VWYI01042542.1:0-24928 GCA_013399455.1 Anthoscopus minutus | reverse complement strand
GTCACCAATGCATATTATCATGAGCAAATTCACTCTCCTTGCTTCAGCATTTCTGTTGTCAATGGCTGTTTTGGCTGCAGTTTTCCCAAAATTTTAGACTGAGGTATGCACATGGGAAAAAAAATAATTCTGATAAAGGTTATAATTGAAATTCTATTAGGTATCTGAAATTCATTCATATGAATAACAGAAAACATGGCCATACAATGGTAAGTTTGCCTTAAACTGATAGATGATGCGCCTAGCTCCATTATTACAAACACAGTGGTTTATTATGGAGATAATTGTGGGTTGTTCAAGTGGAGGATGGAGATGTGTGTGGGATGTAACAGAATGGAGGTAACTAAGTGAGTGGAGTGTAGGTGAATAGCTGAATGGCTTAACTGTTAATTTCCTTGGGGTTTTTTTACGATTTACATTAGTATGCAGAGAAGTGGGATCTAGCTCAAAGAACTTTTTTGAGCAGGGAAAAAAAATCACACACAATGTGTACATAACCATGTGAAATACAGAAACTTGGTATTGCATTACATAATTTCCTTGAAAGTTGTAGCTTGTTGTCAGAAAGGCCCTGCTGGGTTTCATAACCTGCAAAAGTAGCTTTCATGAGGTATGTTATTCCTCAAGAAATGAGCAACACTGCCATTTTGCTTCATACCACTGACACAATATTTAGCTCTGTCATTTAAATATAATTGCTCTATTTTTACATTAGTGTTACTAATAAATGCAGATTGCAAGGGATAAGTAAGTTCTCTTATAGTGATAAAGTGATAGTTTATTTAAAAAAGAAAGCTGACACTTACTGCATATCCTAGATTCAAAAAAAAAATTACTGTTGTAATGGTGGCTTAGCTATGGCAATGGTTCAAGGTTTTTGTAGTTTAGTATTTTTAATACTCAGGTGTAATCTACTCCAGTCATCCTTGACAGAGAATAATGATGGGTTTTCAAGGATCACAGCTTTCAGGATATGTAGAAATGCCCATTTTCCATCTTGAAAGCAATCACAGGTACAGATAAAGACAATCATATGTTGACTGGTATTTATAAACCAAATCTAGGAAAAAGTTCATGTTTCTGCTAAAACCCCACCCATCTTTTTTTTTTCCCCATGGCTAAATGCACTATACCCAGGAATCCCATTGTCCTAGTAAAATAGTCATCTTTAATGGGCATTTCATCCCTCTGGCAATTATAGCTGCAGCCTTTAGCACTGACACGAAACCATCACTTAAAAACAGCTTCTCATTTTCCAGTGAACATAACATTTATACTCCAAAGTCAGAGGAAAAAAAATCCCAAACCCTCTAACACCTTTTTTGTTAGCACATGTCAATGCCTGTATATTTATTTTTAAACAGATATAAAACATGAAGATTTTTGCTCCAGAATTTACATCCTCTTCTCTATGGTGAACTTCAATTTATGCCTGCCTGAATGTTGGTCAGTCTAGAGTCAGTCTTCATATTGGCAACACAGCCTTGACCTCTGAGTTCAAACAACCATTCCTGGTGCACTGTAAGCAAGAATTTGTTCTCATGATGTCTCAGCCAACTGCACTCTCCAGATCAGTTAAATCTGGTGCTCATTTTGGTGCAGAGGGCAGAGGTCTAATGAGATCAGGTAGAAGAACATTTACAGCAGCAGCCCCTAAACATCTTTTTATCCTTGTCATGTGATGCCCATCAGAATACTCCTTTTTCTGCTTCTCCCTGAGCTCATGAGGATTCAGCGCCATCTGAGGAAGGTGGCTGGTACTGGTATTGGGATGAATTAATTCTTACAGAAGCAGAAACAGAAAATTCTGGTAATATGTATGTTCCCTATTCCACTGAGAAACTGAATTGGCTTTAAAGTAATGAAGTAAGATACACCATTAAAAAAAAAAACTTATTTATGATATGTTTTGAAGCTCTTCTCTACCCATGGAAGCAGAAGAATCATTAGATAGGAAAAAACAAGCTAGAAAAACAAAAAGGAAGAAAGAAAGGAAATAAACAAAGGAAGGAAAAGGAAAAACAGGAAGAAAGAAAAGAGAAAAAGACAAATTTTCCAAGAAATTCCTAGATTTTAAGAATTAAAGCTTTAAGAAGAACCTAGATGACAACTATCACAAATTCAGTATCATGAAATCCAATAAAATGTAAGAATTCCCAGTCTGGATTCATCTGGGTATGTTCAAATGGCAACATGTGGATCACTTTGTTCCTACACTATGCATAATATGTAATTTTTGCCTTACTCTCTATTCTTAGTTTGGCATCTTTTAGAAAGACTAAGCAAAAATAAAATTCAAGAAAATCTAAGAGAAATCCTCTTAATCTGGGAATACATTTCACAAATGTTTTTTCATTGCTGATCTGCATTATATTTAGTAGCATTCTACACAACTATTCATAGTAGCAAACAATTCAGCTTTTGGTTGAAGCTCTTACTAAGTGATAGTCTGAAATACCAGAAAATAATATTGTTGTTCCAAGTAACACCATCCTGGAGAATGGGAAAATCATACTAACATGTGAAAGAAGTAACATAAGGTGAATCATGTTACTTTACCTTCTCAAGACAGCATCCAAGGCTCTGAGACACCACATGGGTCACTCAATGGTTGTGCAGTTCACCAGGACTGGAGGTTTTTTCCTACTGTAAAACTCACCCAGTCAGGAGATTCTTTTGGCTGTGTTGTGGGTTTCTTCCCCACCAATATCAGATAGGCCTTTCAGAAGATTATCTTGATTTCACACAATTTTATCTGAAGGAAAAACACATTTTCTTAGTCAATGTAATTTAAAAATGAAACTATTAGGGTTCCTATTTAAAACAAAATTTAAATTGAGTCATATTTTAAAAATTCAGCTTAAAAAGCTGAAATATCAGTATTGTGTTTTGTTCAACAAAGTATTTCCTTCAGCCTGAAAATTTAATAAAATACTTGGGAAATCATAGGTGTAAAAGTATGTGTGTGCATGTGTACATATCTATCTGGATTTATATAAAATCAGTTACTGCCTCCTCAGAAAGTCCTTCCTAAACACCACCAGAGAACAGAGGAACCCAGACGTTTAAAAGGGGAACATTGAAAGAAAAGTAGGAAGGGACAAGTGCTAAAAATTAGTACATATTCTCTCCCAGAAATTTACTTTGCAGCTTTTTTTGCTGCTTTCTAATATGACTGTCAAGAAGTTATGCCGGCAAAGCCCTTTTAAAATCAAGATCATTTCAGCAGGTCTTACTGAGTCTGGTACTATTGTGCATTGTCAGTTCAATTACTTGAAGTCAAAATTCAGTCATATTTATGACATGTCGTTGGTCTGGTTTGTGTTCATCATGAGATATTGGTGCAATTTTATCCATCTGAGGCTAAGATCTAGTCATAAATACTTCATGACTTTGCTATACAGACCAATCCACAATGCACCCAAGCATGTACACAGCTGGATACAAATATGCATAATGCACAGAGTAAGGAGAAACAATAGAAAGGGACAGATCTAAAAATTAATGTGTATTACATAGATCTGAAATGAAAAAACCAAACAAACGCACAAGACATTTTAAAGGGCAATTCAAATGGTATTATGGAGAGTGTTCTCAAAGTTATTGGGGAGGTTTGGTGCTCATTTAAAATCGTTCACTTTTTTCAGGTTTGTCAGCTTCTCCTGGTTACCACCTTGTGCCTAGACGATTCCAGCTGCCTCTCTGCTGGAAGCTGGATACCATTCAGATTTAGAATCATCTGGTCAGTGCCCAGTTTCTCACAAAATAGGAACTGCTCATTATTTCTCCTTCCTTCAGTTCAAAATAGTGTGCTGTTTGTCCTAACTTTAAGCACAAGTAACCTCCATTTTAGTCATGATTCTGCCTTACTATGTGGCAAAAACAGATCTGCTTTTCTTCTTGAATCTTTAGAGTGAAAGGGGGAGTCTTTCTGCAGAATTATGAAAAATTCCTCTGAAAATGTTTCTCATCTTTAGCCCTGTGTGAGTCACTTCAGAGAACCAGAAAGCAGCTTCAACACCAGACATATTCTTTGAGCAGTAAATACCTTATTTTCTCCCCTAGGCATCATCCTGTAAATACTTAAACACTCAGTCACGTGAAAGTAACCTCTTGGAAAGTGCTGGATCACACTTAGAACTGGGTCAAGTACAGATTACAGAAACAGAGAAGGGGGTCAAATGACACTCAGCTGGTGAAGCTTTATGGAATCCTACAAGAGGTTAGAATTCAAATGTTTCACTTCTATTATGTTCTGCTTCCTCTATTTCAGGAAATCTAAATAAATAACAAGAGAAGCTCACTGGAATTTCTTTAACATTTGGAAAGAGATATGGCTCCTGAATGCTATTGAAGAATTCCTGTATGAAGGTCAGTGCTTGGAGAATCTGATGGTGAACAGGAGAGAAAAGATTACAGAGTAATCCAAAACTATCCATCATCTGAATAAAGGGAAAGCAGCAGGTATTGATCAGTTCTCTGGAGAAATGTTGAAAGGAGGTGGAAGGTCAAAACATGGAAGTTACACTATCTTGGAAAGGAATGAAATCAAGATCAAATAACAAAGGCAGGACAATAGATTCTTACTGTACAATATACACAGCATGCATATTGTAGCACAGCTGAACTGAAATTTCACAAAGTGCACAAACACACAAATGCACCATGGAAATATATTGTATATCAAAAAGATGAGGCATATGAATGCCAAAATATGAAGTAGAACAAGGCAGAGGAAAAATAGGAAAAATCTTACACATCTGTAAGTGTAAAAACCTGGGACGTTTGCTGCAGATCTGCAATTTCTACCAGTTATTGAACAGAATTTGTCAGACAGCAAAACCTAAATATACAAAATATATTTGAAGCAGATGAGAATTGTAGAAAGAATTGCTGCAAGACAAAGAAACACACTTCGTAAGGCACACATGCTTCTCTCATTTTACTTTTCAAAAGCTTTTCCTCCATTTGTGAACTGTTGCCAAGTAACTTTTCTTTGGTACCTGAGCTGAAGCTGCTGAGGCTGGGAAGGTTTGGTTCTCGCTACCTCTGTTCATCCCAGCAAAACATAGGGAAGTGTATCAAATATTGGCTGTTAGTCAAGTGTGCCCTACCCTGAATGCTCCTGCCATAAATTCTGCACTACCTGGTTCAAGTGGGAGCCTGACACTATGGCATCTCACAAATCACGAATTAATCTGAAAAAAAAGTCCAACTGCAGAGCAGAGATAATAAAAGAAATGCTTGAAAAATGGCTTAAAACAGGCTGGAAAACTTGAGGAAGTATTTTGGAAAAATTATAGAGAATGGGGTTATGCTTAAAACCACATGAAACAGGCTATGCTTACATTCTGTTTTAATTAATCAGGATCCTAAAGAACACATGTTACTCAAAAGCCTGAAAAATTTTATAAGAAATTATTTCTAGAAACACACAGGAAATTCAATGCCTCCAGTGTTAACTCATCTGAAATTTATTTCCTTCTATTTTTAAAAGGAAAACAAACCATGAAGAATCCCATTTATTCCCATGACTAATGACTTTACAAACATCAAGTTTGGTCCAGTCATCTGTATTTCCATTTAAGCCAAGAACATAGGTGAATAAGTATCTGGCAGAGATTCTAGGTTACTCTATATGTTAAATTACTGTTTTACAACTAAACACCTGCTGGGAGAATTGAAACAAATAGGTGAAGCATTTTTCACTGAACACTCTCTTCAGCATCATCTCATAGTGGCTCTCACCGTGATTCTAATTGGCAAAATAAATCTGGTGGGTGAAAACAGAGCCACCTCAAACCAAGCTAACATTTTTTTCTTTGTTTGAGTCTCCAGAGCAGGAAAAAAAAAGTCTGTGCATTTTTGCTCCAGGTTAAAATCCATGGAATGGCATTCTTACACAGGCCTAAAACATTTACACAAACACTATGCAAAAAGTGCTTGAGTTGCTTTCAGCAGTACAGTAACATAAATGAGATTTCATGTGCTTTCAAAATACTCTAGGTTGACTTTTCTTCTTTATGCTGTCTTTAAACTTGTATAACTCAATTTGATTCAGTGCATTTACACTAACAAGGTAGAACTAGTACCATGTATCTGCCCACGTCGTAAAAATGTATATTTATTATGCCCATAATACAGACTCAAAGGTGATTGTGTTCAACCCTCTTTACTTCATCTCAAGTGTCAAATTTGTAATTTTAATTTTGCCAAATTATATCCTACAACTTTCAGGAGTGTGCTTGGGCCTGTCACTTTGGAAACAATATTGAAGGTATGTTGGAACTTAGAGATGAAAATTAAGAGAATCAAAATATTTTTCTAGTATCTTTGGAAAGCATAATAAAAGATACAGAGAACAACTCTCCACTCAGGTAGCCTTCTGGTATCACTTACACAAAGTTTAATTAAAGCTCCCAAAACCAGCTAACCTCTTCCTTTGCCCTGCAGAAAGGTGCCTTGCTCAGGTCTACAGAGCTTTTTTCCATTAGCTTTCTGCTCTGGTGAGCTACTGCAGAACATCAGTGGCTAAATTCACTTACACAAACACACACCTTTTCTTTTTACCCCAACTTGAAGCTAAGGGAGCTACTCTTAAGTACCCTTCAAAATCAGTAAGAACATGATTTTACCATTCTGCCCTTCAAGCTTACTCTCCAGAAGCAAAAAAAAAAGACTGAAACACTGTGATCTGAAGTGGAGTTTCTCGACTTTACTCTTACACAAGGATTAAAAGGATGATTTTTATGAAGCATTCTATAACTAGATTCTGCACATAAAAAAAAATACAGATCAATACATTGATTTTTCCTCACTAACAAAGATAATTTACCAAAACATTGTGTTTATTACAGTCCATTCTGATGTGTTTCTGCCTGGTGAAGCTATTTGTCAGTTTTAAAATGGAAAAAAGGAGAAAAGCTTTCATCATTCCCACTTATTGTCCTTTCTTACCTTTAACTGTTGACAAGTTCTGTCAATGAAAAAATTGCCAGACATTCTCTTTCAAATCTGCCTTGCTAAGTTCTTGTAATTCTATGCCAGTAGAAAGAATGATACTCTCTACTTTGCCTTGAGTAAACAATGCAAATATCACTGGAAAGTACAAATATTCTCATCTACAATATAAGATCATTACATGGAACTGTCAGCCTACTCTACAAATTCCCATCTGAACACTGGGATGTTACTCAGGGGGGAAGAAAACCTTGCAAAGGTTTTAGCACTTCTTACTTTGGCATCTCAGAGCACTCTACAGAATTAAGTAAATTCTGTCTTTTAAGAGCCTTCCAAATTTAATTCTTAGGTGAAAGAAAAAATCACATTTAGGGCAGAACCCCTACCCCGCCCTCACCTCAACCCCAACACTAAGGGCCATATTCTGTTCTTGTTTCTGGTAGAAATTGTTTGCAGATTTAAATTAATTGGACTATTTCAGAAAATAGCTGGATACCAGTGGAGGAAAAGCTGTTCACAGTGCAACTGCAATGACAGTCAAAGTTTCACATTATTTCCCCTAAAAAATCAGTGAGAAATTTAGTAGGTAGAGTAGAATCAGAAGACCAACACTTGTTTTTTTCCTCTAGTCAAAAAATGTTCTGCTAGGATCAGCCTAAACAATAATGTACTCCAGCCACTTCACAAAAACAGGTATTATGCAAGACACATTGATTAGTTTTCCAGTAAGGTTTTCCTGATGTCTCCAGTTAGCCTGAGATATTGTCAAGCTGCTTATAGAATCATATTTTCTTAATAATTCCCAGGATAAACCTTTGCTGGTAAGTGTACTAGCTTCCTTTTCTGCTCTCCCTTCTATTCTTTCACTTGTGTTTTTAAGCAGTAAGCTTTCTCAAGCAACAACTGCTTCTAAATATGATTGCATATTAACTTACAGAACCCTCCCTCTTGATGTTTTCAGATGGTATTATAAAGCAAATAATCCTAGAGAGCTTTAGTTTTAGTTTTCTGCTCTAGTCAAACGTGCAGTTTTTTAATCATATTGGGAACAATTAGCCCTGGTCTCAGCTTTCATTGTAACAATATTCTAACCATGAAATATTATTGATTTCTTGCCATATTTTAACATTATTGCAATCCCCTCACAAAGATACTGTCAAATGATACTGCAAGACTTGGTTTTATCTGACCAAAACATTCAAGAAAATGAAGGATCCTTCTTCTTCACTTTTATTTATTTATTTATTATTAGCAGGTGCTTTTGATTCACTAAAAGCTTTCCATCCTCTCATCTTCTAATCACTTTCCTCATCTTTAGGCTTGTTCTCACCCAGAACAGGCTCTTTCCACGTTCTTTCACTACTTCAATCAGAGTGATGGTGGTACTGACTTGGAGTTACTCACCTTCTTTGGCTTGGATGACAGTTAATTTTGTGCTTTTACCCAGAATTTCACCACAGGCACCTCGTTTTCTCAGTTCTTCTTCTGTGAATTCCTTTTTCCAGTGATCATCTCTAGCAGATTTTACCTCAAACGTGAATGTAAACAATGACCCCTGAAACAGCGAAAGCACAAAAGAAGGAGAGCACGTACAATGGTGAAAAAACATTAATTCTGTTTCTTTTATGACATCTTTAACACTTACTTACAACTGAAATGTAAAAGGTCTGGTTATCAACCACAGGCCACAGCTGGAGAGAAAACATCTCCCTCTGCAATGATAGCCTGATACTTGCTTCAGGGTAAGAAAGGGATCCAAAGGGTACATTTGTTTAAACATATCCTTTCAACATTTTCTTTTTTTCACTCAGGAATATGAGAAATATAAACTGCAAAATGCTTTTCTTACCAATGAAGTTTTCCTGGATGTGTCACTTAAATTTTTCCATCAGAAAATACTATTGCATTTGTTTTAGTCTGTATTTTTTATTCTTTTATGTGACTTTTTGCAAAAGTAGCTCCTTCTTTCTTGTCAAGTGCACTTGTCAGATATTTTTCTTCATTTCTGACATTTTTAGACTGTCAAAATTCCTCCAGAATACACTTCTTTTTTGAAGATGGTGCAGATTTGAGTTAGAATGAGGGAAAATAAAAAGGAAGGAAGTAGCAAAAGGAGAGAAAAGTCAAGAAACTGTGAATGAGAATTTTGAAATCAGGACCATTTTCTAAATTAAAAATGTATACTAAACTCTCCATATGCGTTTTACTAGAAATTACCTATTTTAAAAGCCCTATGAAAACTTCAAATTTTTACAGTGACGGAAATATTCTTCTGTCAGAAATGGCATTGCAGAGCAATAGTTATAACAAATTACAGGAATTCACTTCCAAAATGTCACATTTACTTTTTCAGTCTCTTTTTCCAGATTTCCTCTTGCCCTCTCCTATGACTTCTTTTCATGCAATTGCTCCCTTCTTTTTAGAAATAACCTTATGTTTCTCATCTCTGTAAGCTTTTAATTAATGTCTTCCTATATAACACATGCTTTGTGAAACCCTGTACTTCATCCATGTCCAGGTGACAAGATCCACCATCATCGCTTCTCAGATAGGGTTCCCTTGCAGCAAATCTGAGATTATACCAACTGATCAGCTAAAAAGTTAATTTCCAAAACCAGGAAAAGACTTTTCTGAATTACTAAAGGGAACAAAATGAAGTCTTTCATTTCCATGTTCAGTATGAATGGGAAAGCAGAATAAAATGTGTGTCTTTCTTTTTCATGATTTTCCTCCCTGTGGAAAATTTTCATTTTATATTTTATTTCAAGTGGTGAGAGAGTCAATCTTGATATCAATGCTATCAGTGTGGTGACATGGGATCCATCTCAGTTAATATGTCTAGGTACAGTACAAATAATAAGTAATAATCTTGGCAATATCCAAATTTCTATGAGAATTTTTGGAAATAGTATCAAGGAGATTAAATGTTACTTCTAATTTTTTAATAAGTTTCTCACAGACAGCAATGCACAGGTGCCTTGACCTTAAACTTCGGTAATTATTATAATTAAAGAGCTAATACTCCATTCAAAAATGTCTGCTGCACTATCTCTATTGTCTAAACCCCATTATTGTGCATGTAGTTCCTTTTCTGTTCCCGGTTTCTTTGGAACTCTTCCAAGATTTACTCAGTTATTGTTTAAAGCCTTTCTCAGTATGTTAGTCTGTTGGTGTTTTGTGCTCTGCATCCTCTGACTTATGGATCATTCCAGTTTTGGAGAGATATGTTCTATATCTATTCAAAAACCTTACCCATCCCATATTCAGTAAATATACTACTCCTCTAATCAATAATTTCTGCAAACTCCCCAAATAAATTGATCTTCACTTTATTATGTTGAGTAAATTAGACAAATGAATGTTTTGTAAATCTTGCAGCCTTTTGTGTTCTCTTGGGTCACAGTCTGTCTCACTCCTTATCTTTTTTATTTCCTTTTTCAGCAAGTACTATCTATATACCTCAGTTGCATTTACAGAATTATTTGGTCTAATTCTATCACCAGAATGAAATCTATGCAAATTACTCAGTGTGCCTGTCAAACCATGTTCCTTCACAACTACAACATTTTGCCTGAATTATTTTTAAGTAGTTTTAGCTGTGGGGTGGGAAGAAGGTACACACACTGTAGAGAAATATTTAATTTCAATTTCAGACGTTTTAAAGAAAACTAACGCATTGATCGAAAGAAAGCAGTACCTTTCTCCTGCTTTACCCTACAGCCCATCCTGAACAGAAAAAATGGTTGGATCCATTCTTTATTTTTGCCTGAGGGGTTTTGAACCATATCTCCTGGAAAAATATTTAACTACTGTGTTACAGAGTTTTCATATTCTAGGATAAAGACTCTCTCAATCTCTCCTGCTGGCGCTATTCGACTTGGTTTAATACACTGAAATATTCTGAGGCACGGTGAAAATGACTCAGTAACATGAGGTTTGTGGTACTCCTGTGGAAAATGGGGCCTCAGGGTTCAAGTCTTTACTTCAATAAATATCTAAATGTTTTTAAACAAAGCAGAATTTTAACAGGAAAAAATGAAGGCTTTTAAACCAAAGTGTGACACACTACAATCTCCAAGACATTCTCCTGGATAGTGACAACTCCTGAGGAGGAGAGAATATGGAGCCCAGGCCTTCAACTGATGAAGCACAAAACAAAAAATGGGGATTCACTGATTTTCTGAAACTAGTGTGGACAAATGTTTTTCTCAGTAAAGACATGTTCAGCCACTGTATGGTAATTTTGCTGATAGTTCTAGCACAATAGAAGGTGTACTTTAGTTTAAAATAACTTGCAGAACTGCTAATCAAACCCTACACTTATGTTTTGTAACTGTAACAATGGTAAAATATATGTCCTTACAAAAGAAGCTTGGGGAAAGGAAGGAAGAATTTCTGCCAAACAATGTCGTCAGAGGTTAGAATTTGGTAGTTTTCATTATCCAGGAAAAGTTACCAATGTGGTGATGGCAGGTAGGACACGAAGCAAACAGAAAAAGGGTTGAGTTATAAATATACAACCACCAAATAATGCTTTTGAAAGTAATTATTATTGCTAAACAAATATGTTGCTGTTCTGTACAAGAGGTGAAAGATAGGTACCTATTTTGGACACATAGCCTGAAGTTCCATTTCCTGTGGGGTATAGATCTTAATGTAGAAACACATAATGCTATTTTTATATAACTCATATATTAACAATTTGAAAAATGACATTTTGTATCATTTCTAAGGAAAGAAGAACACGCGCAGGGGTCTGCTTTTGCTTCATAAAGGCTTAAGGACTTGCTTCAGTCAGACCCTTCACAATGTACCTAATTTAAAACAAATACCCAGTTCATAAAGACAGACATTTATAAGGCTTGCCAAGGAACACTCAAATTATGTGTACTACTCCATAAGAGAAATAGTGTAAGCAACATCAAGTTTATCTGTTAAAATTTTTACTGTCATGTTCCTGAATCTTCATCCTGAAAAACTTAAGCTTCTTTTTTCAAAAGAAATCCTGCATATTTTCTGAAATTATATGTTCTTTTATTCATAAAGTGTTCATTAATTAAAGCTAGGCAATATTGTCAGCAGAGATGCATCTGTTACTCTTAGGAGTCTCCAGGACAAATTCTGTTTTGGTGACGTCTGTTTTACTATTGTCCTAACAGAGCAAATGGCTAAAGACCGAGTTCTTTCTGATGTACACATGTTATATATGCAATTAAGTCTTGCTATAGTAAAGAATCACTGTCAGCAGAGATTATTTTAATGGATGTACAGTATTACTTTAAACTAAGTCTTCACCATCTGTTCATCTTAATTACAAATGCAAAACCAACATATCTTACATTAGCATCAGAAAATGGGGAAATATCAGTGACTGAAATGTCCATATATACTCTTTGTGCAATACTGCATGCATCTGTGCCATTTTTCGTCTCCTCTTCCAAGAACACAAATTGGGAAGAGGGGGAGGAAAAAGGGGCTAGAATTATTCCTCACAGATAATTTTCTGGCATGGTTGAATATTTTTCTGGCAAACAAGGATTCATTATGAAACATTTCAATATATTATGCTTTAGAATGATTTCCAAAAGTATGTACTTGCACTTGTACCTCATTCTAGCTCTTTCTAGCCGCCAGATTATCAGGGAAAATGAAAAAAACAGCCAACACATGCTAAAGCCATCTAATAAATCACAAAAATGAAGGTAAAAGATATGCAAGGAATATTCTGAATTATACCAAACTAAGACATAATAAGGAAGTAAAATTTGAAAATAAAGCTTTATATTTCTGACATGATTTTATTTTGTATAGACAAGATAGACTTATTAAAATAATAAAATATGTGAGAGTACAGTCTGTCTATAACCTGCTGGAGTTTGGTAGCTTGGTAGTAGATATTTGGTCCCACATCTCTGCATAACTATGGAGGCAGAATTACAACCGACTCAGTTAAGTTTACTTATTTGAAAGTACTTTGCCATCCCCTTGTTGACTCAGTTTATCTGGAAATCTGTTGTACTTCATGATAAAAAAACATGTGTCCTGACAAGATAATGATCTAGACTGAAGGAAAACTCAGGTAAAATTAAAAGCTAGTATCTTGCATAATACTAATATGTGCCAAAAACTTACAAAAAAGAAAATATTTCTTAAAAACCCAACAAAACATCCTGGCAAAGATTCCATCACCCTCAAATTTTCTATCCAGTTCTCATGAAATGTGACAGTCAGCTTTTAACATCTTGCAACCAAGATGTTTCCAAACCCAAAACTCGGATTTGGCACGTCTATCCTAAGATAATCCATGAACATAAATACACAAGAAACATAAGTGATGATATTGTTCTCTGCTTCACACATAAGAAAATATAGAGAAGTCTAATTCCAAACTGGAAAGATCACATTCGAAGACAAACTTTTTTTTGGAGTCTTATCACTAAATGATAAGCACTTCAAAGAGATGGTTGGCATTGTGTCAATATGAAGGAGAATAAAACTCACACAGAGGTATTTGATGCAGGACTAAACTCTGTATCAGTTGCAACTGTCTAAAACTACAGTATTAAGAAAACTTTATGTAATTCTCTAATAAATATATTAGTGGAAACGGGTTTGGAGAGATATTTCCAAATAACTTTTTACTTTAAAATTTGTCAGGAAAACACCATAAATCATTAATGCTGGCAATTTGTACTGGGGAAATGTGTATGGCCTTACATTACAGCATCTTACATAACAATACCAAATATGAAAATCAAAACTGCTCTGTAATAAAGAGCATTTTTACTGATTGCACATGATTATGTTAAGCAGCTTCTTCTAACAGTGTCACAGAGGTGATTTAATAGCTCCTATAACTAATCTTCCCAGATGACCTCTCCCCTCTGCTGATGAAGCCTATTCAAACCCTACTGCCCTTTGCTCATTTTAGCATCTTTTATTTCTGAACTGTTTTGATCAAAATACTTCTGGCAAAATTCTTCTTTCCTCTGAACAAATTTTCTTTGGACATCTCAGCTCACCTATGTGAGTGATGTAAAAAGAAACATGTCCTTATCATTGTTCTCATTATTACTATTATTTTTCTGAAACCACCACATCAATAACTCTAAGAAATCACTCATCAGGTATGTGACATCTGTGCAAAGTACTGCAGTTTCCAGCCTCTTTCTACCAGCACTGATCAAATCATGGCTCTGAGAAGGAAATTCAAACATCTCCTTTATAACAAACAGTTGAAAAGAAAACCCATCTCTTAGAAATAAACCAGAGAAGAATGTCTTAAAACGTTACCACTAAATTCAAATAATGTAGAGAAAACTTCATACGTAAATACGCATGCACTGAAAATACACAGAATGCTGTAAAACACAATCAACTTTAAAAACCAAACCAAACTAAAACCTGGAAGGAGTTAAGGAGCAAGTCATATGATTATAGCTGGAATAGGATGAAATTCAAAGTTATTACCGAGGTCGAGCCAGGGGCAGGGGAGCGGCGCGGAGCGGCCGCGGGGGATCCCGGCGGAGGCAGAGTCCCTAGGGGGCACTGCGCATTTAATATTGGCGGAGGCGGCCGCGGCCACAAAGACGGGGCTGCTGCCCAAAAACGTGAGCAAGTGTTTTGTTCTCACAGCAGCTTCCTGATTACACCACAAAGCCCTACTATTTGTCCTTTTAGAATAACGAACTACTTTCTGTCGTAAATATTTGCCTCTAGGATGATTTTAAATTCTAGTGAAACGCGGGAGTTGTATAATGTATGGACAGCAACCAGACAGAATGGAAGAACAGCAATAAAATACTGCTGTTTGGGGAGAGGGGACAGGTAGAAAGAAGATTGAATAAGTGTTAAACTCATCTTGATTATAAAGGTAAAGTAAAACTCGTATTTATGAATATATGATATATAATTATTTTATGCATAATAAATAAAAAAGAGAGAGCTACTCTTGAGTTTATAGAACAAATTAAATTCTTGATACAATGAGAATTTTCTAATTCAGCTTCAAGACTGAAAGATTTTTCATACAACGGGGTAAACAAGTCCAATTTGTGGTTTTGTTTCTGCATGAAAATGCAATACTTACAGCGTCTGCCTTACAAAACCATCAAAAACAGAAGCACTTTGAGCTTTAAACTGAGAGCTAGTGATAAGAGCAGGCTCAAAGAATGCTGAGAGAATACCTGCACTACACAGGGCTGCCAGCCAATAAAGCTGTGATTTCACAGTTTGAATTATGTAGATGTCAGGACACAGCCACCTTGTAAGTGAGCAGTTTAACTGGGTGCCTCTATACTGTGTGTGTATATCTGCAAGTGGGGATGATATCACTCTTTTTACCTTGAGAAGGTAGGTATGGGAGTTCTGGCTATCCATATCATATAGCACTCTGCACAGGAAAGGCAAAAATACAGACCTTTCATACAAACTTCCCAGCTGCTTTTCCTGATCCCAAGTTAGAAATTATAAACAACATTAATGTTTTTTTTGTTTACATTAACCCCCTGTTTTGGAAGCAGAAGGCAATGAGTGGTAAGGAAATGAGTGCTGTTGGACAAGATTTTATGTTTCCTCTGCCACCTGTTTGTTGTCACTGAGGACTTATGCCCTTCTCTAATGGTTTTAGCCACAATCTTCCAATTCAGTTCTCTAAGCATGAGGTTCCACACAAAATGCTAAACTGCCATGAAGGTTGCTGTATTAAAGCAACTTCTGGAAACTTCACATAAACCATCAGCTTTGCATTATCTTGTATTTGGAGCAGATTTAAAGCAGGCTGGAAAAATCAGAGTTGCAACTTAATGAGAAATTCTTGAAAAAGAAGAATTTTACTTATTAGCAAAAGTTACGCAGTTTCAAGCTTTCCCAAAGAAGGGGCAGAGGAATTAGTTTTGAGATAAAAAAAATTTTGAAAATTTCAAAATAATACTACGCCAAGAAGTTGAGTGATTACCAGCTTGAGAGCAAAGAGTCCAGAATCCTTAGAAGTTTAATTTGTGTCTTTTAAAAATTCTTCAAAACCAACACAAGACATTTTGGTTGCCATCAGTCTGGGATTTTGAGCCAAAATTTGCTTAATTGTTACATATTAAAGTAGTTGTAGGAGATTCAGTAAAGACATCATACGTGTATACCTGTTTCTAAAATTAGAGCAAAAACTAGACAAATATACAAAGATCAATCTTCAATAAGCATTGCCTTCAGCCTGATGCTATGAGACTATCATCCATCAGACACATAGCAGGAAACTGTAGTTACAAAATTTTGCTGATGAGGAAAGCAGAAAATCTTTGCAGATTTTACTTCTGATAATCTGGACTCCATTTCACGGTACTCTTTCATCACTGACTACATTTTACTGTGCACTGTAAACATTTTATTTCTATAACTCTAGGCATATTCCTAGTAAAAAAACTATCTGTGAAGCCCTTCTATTAATGTAAAAATAATAACTCAGAAATTATTACAACTATGGTTTTGCTGAACATATATTTTGAGAAATATTGTAATAATTTTACTTTGTCAGTCAAAATGGGGTAAATGTCATATTATTTTCTATGAACTTCCAATAGACTGAATAATGCTAGTTTCTTCTTACCACACCATACCTGGAGGCAATTTCTCTGCTATGCAGGTCCCAAGGATTTGGAGAATTTTATTTTGATGAACATGAGTTAATTAGAAGCAACATTCCCTGTCACCTCAGAACAAAATCTAGTCACAAGTAACCTTGAAACACTATCTATTTCACAGAACTGTGTAAACAAGGAGCTGACAACTTTTACAGGGCAATTGGTAAGATTATATGTTTCTTTCCTAAATTACAGATAAACTGTGATAGTAGGAACGCAGTAGGAGCCAGGAACAGGCATTTAGGTTTCACCTAGCCACTTGTCTGGTACCTATCACTTGTCTGTGAGGAGGTGGCTTCCCAGCTTGTGCTGAGTCTTACAGAGCTAAGAACTGGGATCTGCTGCCTAGCAGTGTTTCTCTCACACCACAGCCTTCACCCCCTGCCTGGGCTGCACCTCATTTGTCATGGATCCCTGCACTCTCTTGGGAACTGGTGTAATCAGTTGCTGAATGATGGTCTGAATTTGGGAGAGGTGCCCAAACAACTTAAACATGGAAGTTAAGTTAGAATTCCTTACAAAGGCTGAGAAAAATAAAAAAAAAAAAGCAGATGAGAAACTATGCGCACATGTGGTGACCAGCCTTCTTCATTTGCCTTCTGACATTGCTTACTGATGGAATGTACTCACAAGAACAGCCTATGTATGAAATCAGGGCAGTATTCCAGGGTCAAAATTTGAAGGCTCTGCAATGATGGGGAGAAGAATCATAGGATCACTAAGGCTGGAAAAGACCTCCAAGACCATCAAGTCCAACCACTGACATAGGAAGGAACCCTACAATCTGCTGTTCAACTTTAATCACACTGCTGGCACATAATCTGACTTGGGTCATTCCTTGTGAAAAGCAAACAAAATCCTGGCATTTGGGAGTCAGCAATTCTTTGTGAACTGTTGCAACATAACATCACAGCAATCCAAAATTCATACCCTGACCTTCTCCTTAAACTCTTGAGACTTGATAAAAGTCCACTGAGCTGTGAAAGACTGCCAAACAGTATAGGCTTTGCTTGATACTATTTCCAACTCCAATTAAGGAAGTATTGCCACAAGAAGTCTCGAGAATTCAGCCGATAATTATAAAAATAGGACTAAGGGTATTTATTTTTGCATGATAGCAGGCATTCTTAAGATATTTGAACTATCAAAAACAATGGACTAGAATATAGTAGTAAAATCTTCAAGTAGTAAAATCTTCCAAGCTGATCCAACTGATCCTGATCTGAACTTCTGTGATTCCCAGAGCAGCCAGGCGGAACAAAATGAAGGTTCTGACTGTCTTGCTCTGCATTTTGTGTTAATTCACCTTCTCTAAATGTAGTTTTTCTTAAAAAAACTAATTTGTTTTATTTCCATTCTCACTCAGTAATCATATTTCATGCTTGTCTGTTGATTCAAAGTTGGTAATTTTCACTAGCCAGTTGCAAAACAAATTGAGAAGTTGAAAAGTCACAGAGATGTTAAGTTCATCCAGGTTTCAGAACAACCCCAAACCCCACAAGGTCCTGTTAAAAAAACTAAAACCAAAACCCAACAAACAAACATTTATAGCCATGGAAAAATTACATTTCTCTTATGTGAGTTACTGGAATTTCTATTTTAAAAAAATATCAAGTTCTAGCTGTGATTGAGGAGGTTCTCTTCTGTTGACAGAGATGCAGCACAACAAACTTAAGCTATCTTAGACTGCATGACATCTGGCTCCAGGTTCAGTGCAGTTTCTACATGCACTGCTTCCTGTCACAGTAATTAAGTGCATTTTTCTTGATTAACAAAAATCCAAACAAGATAAAGAGCTAATTT
The DNA here is from genome assembly GCA_013399455.1 of Anthoscopus minutus. NCBI lineage: Eukaryota > Metazoa > Chordata > Aves > Passeriformes > Paridae > Anthoscopus > Anthoscopus minutus. The sequence goes on along the minus strand of VWYI01042542.1, from coordinate 6,530 downwards.
GCTTTCTGCTTTGGGTCCCAGTGGATGAAGCCTGTATGTATTTCTTGGGGGTTCTTCATCATTTAGCACTGATATAAATCCAATTACTTTCCTGAGAATACCATAAATGAGTAATTTTTGGATGCATCAAGATTTTTGTAGTAAGAAACTTTACTTACATTTATACTAAAGTCATTTTAAGCTTGAGGAAGTGAAAGGAAGCCAATGTGAACAGAAATATTTTCTTATTTTACCTTGTTATCAAATGAGAGAGGTGCAGATTTTGACTGTGTAAGTGTGCCAGCAATTCAAAGCTGATAATAGTTCAGATTTGGATGAGAAAAAGAGGGTGAAGAAACAAATACAAAACAAATCTAACCAAGGCCATTTTACTGTTAAAACTATGCTGAATGCAATAACTGAGCACCCAGAAAAAGCAATAAGTATTTGGTTCTGAGAAATGGACATGGAAATCCTTGCTTGTATGAACAATCCTAAATTAAATTATGTAATTACTGTGTAAAAAATTTTGTGGAAAAAAATTAATAAATCATGAAAATAATTACACTGAACTGGTGCAGAATTTAGCATCTCATCACAAAAATAAAATCTGTATGGGAATGGAAAGTCAAACCACTTTATTGAGTGCTTGTCAGATTTAGAAACATGGAACATATGCTGCAGAAATTCTTCCAAAAAAAAGTTTTAGTAAATTTACATTTAAATCCCATTCTCTCTACCCAACTACTCTTTAATTTTTTTTCCAAAACCTTCCGAATTCTAACTGCATGATAGTAACTACTCCTATATGAGACGACCCCTTGGAATACATTAAACAGATGATAGCTGATGCACCACACAGTCCTTTGCAAAATATGGGGCTAGCTTAACAGCATTAAAAAGGTCTAATTTCTAAAGCTCTGTGTATGTTTCTAACATGCAGAGCTTTCTTTTGTTGTTGTGTTTTGGATTTTTTACTATCCTAGATTTCCTATCTGCATAAAATGGAGAATGTTTGAAGCCTCTGTAACATTGTAATAAGGAATTTTAACACACCTGGATGGCTCACACTCCCTCAGGGCTCTGCAGTACGTTTGACATGACCAGTAGCAGGCCAGTGGCTCATGCTGAGAAGGGGACAACAATTCACAGTGAGTGAAGACTTCTTGGAAGCATTACAAGTAAAACTGGTCACAGTTCATATTAAAACTGTGATAAATGCCTGGGGTACTCAGCACATATCCCTAAACCTGGTAGGCTGGTTTTAATTCTTCTGCAGGTCACCTTTAAATGAACTTGCACATCAGTGATTAGTTCTGCTAGAGCACATGTTATATGTATGAAAAGTAAATAAACTTCTATGTGCTGTGTGGCAGCCTTAGCCAGCATGGTTCACTGCAGCATGAAGCTCATTGGAGTGCTCTCATGATTCTGTTAAAATTCCGGTCAGCTTCTCCCAGTCAGATACTGGGAAGTAATGAGGTTCTCCAACACCATGGGCAAAGTGGCAGTAAATTAGTGGCTTATGGATAAATATGTGCTCATCAACACCCTGGTGCTAACAATATAGAGATATAAACAAGTATTCACCCAGCATATTAACCCTTTATAACAATTGTCTCTTTTTGTGTGTGCACTTATGAAGTCTAGATAGTATTTTAATTTCTTTTCTGTCAGACTCTGGCAGCATGCCATTTCTAGAAGTTCTGGCAGCTAGATATCCTGGACTGAGTCTTCTCTCTGTAGAGAGCTGAACAAATCATCAAATGGAATGCAGATTTTGTTGATAGAATTTAATTTCAGCTCCTTTTCTGGATGAAAACAAGTTCTCACCAAAATGATGGCATTATTTTTTCCAAGCCCTTCATAGGATTGTTTTACTCTGCTCTCCTTGGAGTACAATCTGCTTCTGTGTATCCTCCATTGATTATGAATATTCTCCTAGCCTTTACCACGGCATACAACCATAAGGTGGTAGCATCTGAACAGAAAGAAGATAAATAATCTCATTACAAAGAAGAAACTTCAATAAGTGTGCTTCTTCAAGCAAAACAGAAGACAGAATTTTTCTTATGACTCTAGAGATTTTGGGTTTATCCTCTTTTCTATTATATTGAAATTATGTTAATTCAGACCAGGAACAGAGTGAAAAAACACTCTATAATAAACAATTTTTCTATAAAAGATATAGTTTCAGTATAATAACATTGCTTTCAGCTTCCTAATACTTATACTATAATATGCCATGAAACAGGACAGATACCTGTCAGATACCTGTCTTACCTCATGCTGAGAATCATACCTCCAAGTACCTTTTGTAGCATGGAAGAAAATTTTGTTAAAATGTTCAGTATCTTTTTATTCCATATACTTAACTAAGGGAATACAGGATGATTTCATGGAGCCATAAAAGAACCAAGGAAATAAGAAGCTATATATCACTGGAGTGGGGAAAATGCCCCCTGCAAAAACATGTTAATTCAGACACCTTTTTCCTTGTAAGATGATACTGTCAATCCCTCATTAGAAACAAATGTTTCAGTTGGCGAGATGCACTCTTGAGTCACCAAAAGATGAATATTTGCTTTCCACAGCACCTATGTTTAATGGACAATGTCCTGTTGTAAAAAAAGTTATATCATTAGGTTGTTTGTTTGCCTTGGAAACAGAGAATTCTTCCCACTACCCCTCCTTTCTATGACTTTCATCCTTATTATAATCCCACTGTATTTATCTCTGGCACACCTTGTTCTCTTCAAGATTGCCTGACTTTATCCTCCTGGAGTCCCNTTTTTTTCCAAGCCCTTCATAGGATTGTTTTACTCTGCTCTCCTTGGAGTACAATCTGTTCGAAAGCTGTACAAGCTTCTGTTCGAAATTGTTTTTTCTGGATTGCCTCCTTTGCTCTGTATTATTCCTAACTTCACTCCCAGTATAGATTATCCTGACACACTGAATTCCAAAGGACATTATCAGCATTATGAAAAGCACATCGGATTTGAGCCTAAGACACTTGCCATTGTTTCTGACGTGTTGTTCACCTTGATCCTTTAGTATACCTTTCATTAACTATCTCTTTGATACTCCAACTCTCCATTCTGTCATTGATTGTTATCATTCAACAATTGTTTGCCTTGTTAAAGGCAGTGAAAAGGCTCTTCACTGCAGCATTTCACCCAGAGTGCCAGTTCCAGCATGGTTTCCTCAAGAATGTTGCATTCATTTTTAGAAATTGGCATATTAGAGTCTCTGTGCCACAAATTGCTAACACAAATGCATTCACTGGGGCTTTTACACAGGGAATCACCCTGACACTTAAGTCTAAATACAATAAACACGTTAATAAGTATTTGGTGTGTAGGTGGCTCATGCAACCACACTTCCCCTACTGTCTTCATATTTACGTACATGTTGATCCAATATAATTAATGTTTTTATGTCTAGCAGATATAATTATTGGGAAATTTTAATTGGAAATTTTCCATGATTGGGGTAATTTTTGTTAAAATGCTCCTTTTTGCAGTGACTTGTTGATCCAGATGTAGTATGAGATTAAAGAAACTGCTCTCCTCCTTGCTTCTAAACAGATGTTAAATAAGCGGCCCTCAGGAACTATGGGTAAAATTCCTACCTCAACCCAAAGATTAATATTTCTAATTGCATTGAAAAAAGGAAACTCTCTTTAAATCCTAGAGATAACATACAAAGATCAGAAACTGTTGAAGAATAGAAAAACAAATTACACTCTCAGCAGCACAGTTGTTCCAGCAATACCTCTTATGACCAGGAAGATTTTTACTATGCTTTTTTAACATTGATTCCCCTCACCAGCACTCTTTCAGGCTTCCCAAATGGCTGCTGTCTCCCACGCACCTGCTGATGGTCTCACACTACTGCTCACTTGTTGCCAGCTCGATCCACAGCACTAAAAATATTCTCACTCATATAGAAAGTGACAGCTGAATTTATTAAAAGCTAACCCAGATAGGAAAGCTAAACAAAAAGAAAGCTAGCTTGGGGAAAAAAAATATTAATGGTAGGTTCACTGAGTTGCCAAATCTTGTGGTATTTTTTCAATAATTTTTTTTAGGAAAAGTATGTTTGGAATTGTTGGATGTTCAGAATTGTTGGATGTTCTTTGCTTTCCCTTATTTTTTTATCTCCATCCCCACTTTCTGCCTGCATGCAGAAGGTAGTAGAAGAACTGTGATGAGAGTGCTTTTCAAGAAACATCCTGCCAAGCTTTGTGGGAACGAGGCAGCAGAAGGAAATGGAAGGACCATTCATATTTGAAAAGACAACCACCATACTAAGATTTGAACGTGGACTTGAGAAGGATGAGGAAGAAAGCCATCATCTCCAATGAGAGTCACTTGGACTCCCCAGCACTCTGCATGTTCTTCCCTCCCTGCAGTCTGCTCTGCCCATAAGCTTCCAATAATTTACAAAACTGGGAGGGAGGAGAGGACATCCCAGGGGTCCTGAGGTTGTGTTTGTTGACTAAACAAACACACACATAAACCAAAATAAACAAAGGAAAAGGGAAAAAACAAACCAAAACAAAACAAGAAAATAAAGAAGCAACTGGCACTTTTAACCCAGAGCCCACATTTTGTCCTTTGCTACATCAGACCCCATATATCAGACGTCTCCTTCCTAGACTATAGCAGAGTGTAGTGATATTATGTAAGCTTTATGTCTGAGCTACCCTCAGTAAGAAAACAACCTAGTTATGTGGGAACCAGTTCTCTGCAGACATATTTACTTGGCTTTTGCAAGTGCAGGGGCCACAGATCTGCCACATTTAGGCATTCTGGTACTTGAATGCGTTTGTTCAAGGTTTGCACCACAGGGCACTGTAGTTTGCTGTATAGACAGGCTTAGAATACACATGTTTGGGAGAACTACTATTTGCAGGAACTGTTCACATCAGTTTCAGAGCAGTCTGGAACACAAACCTGTTTTCTTAATCATGTGGCAGCTTGTCACAGATGCCAAAATTTTAAGCTTTCAAAAAATTTTTATTGTAACATGTCAGTATTTTGCCCTCCACATCGCTGCAATATCATTAAACATATTCATACTCTTGACTGGACTAGAGGCATTACTCCAATATTCTGAAAATTTGGTCTTACCCGCCTATTCCTACTACTCTTTCCTACAAGGAGAGGTGCCATGGAACAACACAAGAAGAAAGATATATGAGTTTTACTAGTAGATCTAGCAAATGTATTTAATAAATACTACACTTCCAGCTAGAACCTTTATATAACAGAAACCTAGGAGTAAGATAATGGCTGTTAAGCAATGCATTACAGTTTTTAAAATAATAACTACAAACAACAGCAGCTTTTCCAGGCATTTCAGATTTGGAATTGACTGGATCCAGTGCAATTGTATATGAAACATGGTCAAATTTATTCTCTTTAGCCTTCAGATTTTGTAAGATAATTCTCAGGCTTGTAGGACATCTGTACCTTGAGATTTTATAAGCACTTCTAACCTGATAATTACAACAGTGTAAATATCTTGTGGCTAAGCAGCATTGACTGAGAATGCTGCATTCTGTTTCTGGTGATGAACAGACTGCCAGCAGAAAATGGTATGACAGAATTTAAAGAATTTTCAGGCATAGTAGTTACTCTGAGTATTGACATAGCCTATACACATATATTTGGGAACTCGCCACTGAGTTAGGCTAGCAGTGTTAAAAAAACAAGTGTTACATAAATTGTACAAGAATCTATAATATTTAGCAAAGAGGAACAGCAATTTATAAATGCAAGAACTACAAAGAAAGACTGGTATTACCTGGAATATACGCATCAAATATCTAAAATTAAAAACTTGGTTGAATCTAGTCACTGTGGGTAGAAAGTTCTGGGTAATTTTCTGATGCAGGCATATTGCATCTTATATGAGTGAGATGATAGATCTCACTACACTAACTGCAGCTCCTGTGTTGCAAAAGGATATTTATGGTCCTGCTCTCTCTATGGTGGTTAGAGCATCCATCTCTGGGGAGCAGTCAGTAAACACAGAAAATTCCCTGAGATTGAAAAAATAGTGTGTGTATAGGAAAGGATAATTATTTCTTTTAAAATATACCCACATAGATATTTTAATAACACTGAAACCCAGAAATTGAAAGCACAAGTCGAAAATGTTTTCACAGCCAAAGCACACAGCGTTAAATATCTTATTCACTGCCTGTCTCACTCGATGGAGATCATAATTACTATCAAGTAAGTATGAAGCCTGCCAAATGTGCCTGACTTCAGGGCAGCATGCTTCTTTGCAGCCATTTTCATTTCAGGATGACTAATAATCTGTGTATGATTAATCAAATTGGGATAGTTCAGAGTATGAACGTTGTTTATAAAAAAAAAAAAGTTAGGTAGCACCTTAATGGAGTATCAAGCAAAAAAGAACTGTAGAGTTGTTAAATTTCTTAAGGAGAGTGACATATTGATCCTCTATCTTGGATCGATTCAACTATAATTCTATTATGAACATCTCTATGGTATTTTTAACCATTTTAACCATCACCT
>VWYI01042541.1:312544-328678 GCA_013399455.1 Anthoscopus minutus | reverse complement strand
AAAGGGGGAGATCCCCTTCCTGCTGGTGTCAAAGCAGACATACAGACTGTTGAGCATCTCAGCCACTTGCAAGGGGGTGCAGGAGGCAGCAATTTTGGTGAAGCCCAAAATGTCTGAGAAGAAGATGCTCACCTGTTAGAGGGAGAGGGAGAGATGAGGCCCAGGTCTCCAGGCAACTGTGGTGAAGCCTTTGGGGAGTTTGGGGATTTGTGAAACCCCGAGCACGACAGCCTAAGGCTGCACATGGCACCAGGCTTGCACAGCTCAATAGATACAATCCTAAATTAACAAGCTCTGCCTCTGAATTGTTTTCTACTACTTTGAAAGGTAATATTTTTTCATCTCCAAAGTTATCAGCTGTGCTTCTATGAATACCTCATGCTAATGTGAGACTGAAAGTAAAATGCTTTGAATCTTGTGAGTAGTGATCAAGAGACTTATAGAAGTAGGGTCTCATTTTCCTTTAAAAATGATTTAAACTGTGATAGGGATAAAAGTAGGTACCCAAAAAACTGTGAAATAAAATCTCAACTGCTGTCTCTGCTCTTGTTGAATTAGAAAATATTAGCTGGGGTTTGTTTCTCTTCAAATGATGTTTGTCATGATCAAGTAATTTAAAAAATCACTTTTAAAAAAATCAAACTGATAAAGAATAGAATTGAGGAAGAGAAATGTGTGTTGCAGCTGTTGGCAAAGAATTTTCTTCTCTGTGGCTGTCTGAATAGTGTCAGTGTTTAAACTCAAATCATCCTTGCTAATACCAATTAATCTGGAATAAGCACCTTTTCACTCTGCCTTGGTTCAGCACTTTTGATGTCATGACTATTGTGGTTTATAATTAATTGTGCAATTGCAGGTTGTTGTTTTGATAATGACACCTCCAGATTAAATGCAGACATTTAGTACTGTGTTTCACAGCTGACAGTGAGGGGGTGTCCAGGGAAAAAGAATAGAATTGCAATTACTGTAGCATGAGGACTTGGGCTGAGGGCTGTGCAGCACAGCTGCTAAATTCAACAGCAATTCTTTTATTGTTCATATTTTACAAGGAGGAGACTCATTTCTTGCTCCTGTGCACTCATGATCCAATGGTGCTGGCTGGCTGTTGTGGGTAGGCTCTTAAATGCAAAGACAATTTGCCAGTATAGGATGGTTGACATCTAAAGCTATGCATTTGGAAAGCTCAGCTCTTCTTCCTTCCCCATCAGCCTAAGTGCTGCATAGCATATTGCACAGCTCTTCCCAAAAGCCATCAGGAATATTTGGATGTCCATCCACACTCAGCTCTGGGATCAAACCCAGGATCCTCAGAACTGTGACAAGGTAGGTGCTATTTCAGGTGAATCCTTTTGTACCCTTGGTGGGAACATCCTTTCCATTTGCTAACCTGATCATAGTTTTCTGCCTCAACTTTTTGGCATTTCCTTAGCTGCTTGGCCACAGACTTTGGCAGCATCTGGTGCAAGAGATCCTCAGCTAGGCGCCTCTCTCTTTTCAAGTCCTCCGTCTTTTCCTTGAGGTTCCTGGCATAATTGTGTATCCAATCTGTCATTTGCTTGAAGGACATCAGTACCATGGGGTAAATGAGACAGGCCAGCACCAACAGACTGATCTTCAGGCTTATTGTGGACAGGATTTCCTTGGATTTCTTATGCAGCTTTTCCTGCCCCTCCTGCAGCAGACAGCTCTGTGCAGAATGCAGTCCCCTCACCGTGGCTTTCAGGGACACAAAGTCACCCAAGCCCAGGAAGGGGGTAAGGAAAGAGATTCCTTCATAGTGGGTGAAATAAAGTGATAGGTTGACATTATCTGTCCAGCACTTATGTGCAGTCTCTGAGGAGAAGAGAGCATAGCTCAGAGTGGCAAAATGTTGATGCAGTGTGATTTGAAGGCTTACAGGTTCTGGCGCTGCCTGAGCTTTGAGCACAGCTTCTCTTATATGGAGGATGAGTTAAAAAGCCACAGTGTCTGGCCAGGCAGGATGGTGTCTCATGGCTTTGAGATCCTCATGGGGACTCCTGAAACACCTGAGCAGTTCAGAGATCGCCCTGGACAGTGCCTGCCTGGCTTCAGTAACCCCTGAGGTATTCAGTTTGTGTCTCAAGTCAGTCATGTAAAATCTACAAATGAAGATTTTCTCCTCCTTGCACTGGCAGTTCTCACAGTACAGTTCTGCTTCACTTGCCATGCAGAGGGAGTTTAAATTCCCCAAGGGCTGGGAACAGAATGATCTATTCCTTGTGTCTGCTGCTGGGAGCAGCCAGCTGTGCCTTTCTTCCTGCAGGAGAGAGATGAGGTGAGGAGCCCAAAGGTTTCCACAGGAGGCAAGTTCCTGAAGGGCTTTGCCTGTGTTTTTCCATATTTCCAAGCTGTTGCTCAAATCAAAAGAAATGGCCCCAAGTAGGCTGCAGAGGGAGACAATGCATGCTGTCAGAATCCTTTGAACTGTTTTTCTACTGCCAGTGTCAGAGGAGGGAAAACACCTAAAAAAAAAGAATTAAAAAAAAATTTTAAAACAACAGTGGCATTGTCTGATCCTGGGAGTGTTTCTTCCAGCTCCTAAAACCATAGCTGGATCTAGCAGTGATATTTAACAGTTCCCATGCATTCTGAAACAAAGCAAAAGGAGCAGGCATTATCTGAGTGTTTTTAAAGACATGTTTTATTATATTTTGTTCCACCTGACACTAATTTTAAAAGATAAGCTGTATTTAAGAGGCTGCTTCCTTGACACACTCTGATCTGCAAAACCAGATGAACAATACAGTTTTTCTGTGAGAAAAGAAGCTAGTGAAACCATTTGCTGTAGGTTTTATTCTCTGTGATACTCCTCCCCAAATCTTAAGGAAGGCCATGAAAAGATAGGTTACTTATTCCCCCAGTGATCACAGACTGGAACTGTCAATTTTTTCAATCAAACTTTGAGAATTTGTTCTTAATAGGCATTTCCATATGATGAGTAATTTATGCTGATATATTCAAATGAGCTCAGATTTTTTTTACAGTATTGCCTATATACTTCAGAAGGAAAACAAATCACATTTCTGTTTTGTTTCAGTTTTTCTGAAGCATTTACACATCCAGTTTTTATTAAGTTTCATGATTAGCTTTCTGTCTGTCTCTCATGCTGCACATAATGGACACCCATGTTCCATACAGCAAAGTGACCTCTACTGATTTTCATTTTCAAAATGATTATTCCATCATTTACAATCTTACACTAATGGTACGTATGAAAAAAACCTGAGGATGTTTTGCTGGAGCTGATGACTCCTGAATAACTGGGAAATCCTTATTTCCACTGATAAAGAACAAAGTTCTGCGTAGCAAAGCTGATTGAAAAAGCTCTCCTCAGATCCCCTGTTCTTTCAGATATGGAAAATCACGCTTTTAGTCAGGCAAATAAAACACAATGAAGCCTATTATTTCTCAGCAGAGGCTGATATTAAGCAAAACAAATTTTTGCTGGGCAGATTGGTGGTGAATGGTTCTAAAGTGGAAGAAAAGTGATGAAAATACTGTCCCCAAAGATGATAAAAAGCCATGTTTTCTCTTTTTAACTTAATGCAATTTCTGTTCAGTAATATATTTACTTTCAGTCCAAAGGTTAACATCTGCAGAGTATCAAACTAAAAGGAACTGGAAACCTAGAAAATGTATCTCTGAGCATTTCTGTTCCCACAACGAACTTCCAACCTTTTCCTTACTCTTTTGGGTCACTTGCCCTCCATTTTTAGTAATTGCTTTTACTTTTTGAAACATCTAGTATGTGCCAGGGGAGGAAGAAAAGCACAACAAAAATCCACCTTGATTTTATACTGCCTATCTCCTATTGCAAAGAAAGAAATATAAAGAGGGTCTTTAATTGAGTGCTGAGCTAGAAGTGATGATTCTGTTTCGCTTTGCCCAAAACCCCCGGCTGTGCCAGCGTGGCAGCGACTGCTCCGAGCTCTGCACCTGAATGAAAACCTTAAAAAATGAGCAGCAGAACCATGGAGGAGCCAGGTCTGCCCTCGGGGCTGCATTTGCCCTTCCCCTGCTGCCTCCGAGGCCGCAGGTGTAAAAGCCCCTGTGCAGAAGCATTTTGCAGCGCACTCACCTGCAAGGACCTGCTGGCTCTGCTGCCTTCCCTCGGGGCATCGCTGCCTCCCGCTCCTGCCTCCAGCCCTGCTGTGTCTCTGCACCCTCCTCCCGAGCTGTTCCTGATGCTCTGGCTCTTCCTGCTGCCCAGCAGCCTCGCACCTTCCCCCAGGTGAGGCTGGCAAGCTCCAGCCCGAGGCAGGGGACATGGAAAAATATCCAGCGTTATCCCCAAACACAGCTCTGGGCTTGCCAACAGCCAGGAAGAAGCACAAACACACATGTTTTGTTTTCATCTTGCAAAAAATACTGTTTATTGCACTAGTGCTTGGTTTAATGCTTGTGTTGTTAAAGTGTAATTTCCCAGCTCTTTGTGATCAAAGGTGTCATGGTCATGACTTTATTCAAACTGCTTTCCTTCTTGGCATCTCTCATCCCAGTTCCCGTTGGATTAGTTGGTTGCCATAACCTACAAAAATGCAAAGCAAATGAAAAATCAGATCATGAGATGCAGGAATTTGTGAATAGTATGTGTTGTGTCCAAGTCACAGGATTTAAATAACTGAAATAAGATTTTTGCTTCTTAGTCAAAATTTATATTAAAAGATGTTTAACATTCCAGACCTGGGCTGCATGTACCTTTTACATAACTTTTAGGATGCAACTGCAACAATCAGTGATGAATGCAATTTTGAGTAATCACTTCTCAAATATACAGCAAACCTTTATGAGTGCAATTAAGCTCTAGGATAAAGCGAGAACGCATTCCTATTATCAAAACTTATTTAAATAAGTGGAAAAAACCCTGGATATCTGTTTCAGAGGAGGATACTTTCACTTGGTAAGGACTGAGTCAAGAGTGTTAGAGCTCCTTTAGCAGGTGGCAGAAATGCAGTGCCTGCCCTGCAGCAGCTCCCAGCTCACCTGCTCAATCCAGCTGCTGTAGGCAGAGACCCGAGTGAACACTGAGGGTTTGTGGTAGTAGTTGCAGCCAAGGGAAGAGCCAAAGCTGACGATGCCGTGCACTTCCCACCTGCCATCAGCCCCCTGGCAGTTCAGCGGGCCCCCAGAGTCCCCCTGGGAGGAAGGGGAACACAATCATCATGTGAGCAGCTCTTCTGTGGGGTTTTGAACCTTTCCTTCCCATCAGACCTGCTTGTCTAAGCCCAGGCCCTGGGAGTGGACTCACGTTACAGCTGGAGATGATTCCATCCCCACCAGCACAAACCATGGTGGGTTTCACTGTCTTTCCCCACCAGGAAGGTTTGGAGCAGGTTGCATAATCCACCACCAGCAGAAGGCCTTGCTGCAGGTCGTCAGGAAGGGCTCCATTTGCTGGGAGAGAACAGAAACACAGTCACGGTGCCAGCTGGCACTGGAGGAAGAATTAAACTGCTCTGCTGAATTTCTCCTGGGATCTGGGCACCATCACTCCAGGTAAAACACTGCATAGGGGCTATATTAAAGGAGAAGCTGTTACAGGTATGAATGCCCATTAACTCCAGATTTATTCCATTAGTTCCATTCTTTTATAGACACCTGAACTTACTAAAAACTTGAATTCCTTAAAAAAATTGTCACATTGTTGGAGAAATAAAGGGCTGCTCTTTTTTTTAGGAGTTTGCAATTTACTTATCCCCTCAAGGAATTGCCTCCTGAGCTAAGCTGACACCTCTGCTCAACTCTGAGATTTTCTTCACCTCTATTCCCTTATGTGTCTTCAGATACTCAGCAGGTGTGTTGGGATTAGCAAATGCACCTGTTTGCTCCTAAAAGCTCAATAAAAGCCCCTCATTACAGGGAACCATTAAAGGACCAGCATTACAAGGAAAATAAACTTGAAAGGGGAAAAATCATAATGTGTGAGTGAAGTGGGGCCTAATAAAATAATCTACCTCACTCCAGTGAGCTTTGAGGAGATCTTGAGCACCATCAATAGTCTTTGCTGTCAGTCTCAGAGGAGAAGGCACTTCTGAAAGGTTTTTATTTTTTATTCTATGGCTTTGCAAATACCCAAGTACTCACTCTGCAGTCTCCCCCAGCCAGTCACGTAGCAGGCAGTGTTGGAGGGCAGGATGCTCTGGGCAGGAGGCAGGCAGGCCACCTGGACCTGGTCACTTGGGGTGACGTGCTCAGGGAGTTTGATCAGAGCGATGTCGTACCTGCAGGAACGCAGGAGAGAGGGGGACAGACAGGGAAGGAAAAAAGGTTTGCAGAATGGCTTAGGACACAGTAGCCTGAGTACTCAGCAGTCACACTGCACCTGGCTTATTCAAATGAGAAGCAAGGGAGCAAAGGCCAGTGCACAAGCAGTGAAAATTCCTGCACCCTAAAGCAATGGGGAAGTCCATGGACAGGGAAGGCTGCTCCCTGCAGAACTGCCTGCTTTCCTGATGGCAGAAAAGTGTCTTTTATGGTTTTCTTCCACCAAAACCAAGCATGTTGTTGTGTTAGGGCTCGCTCCAAGGACTAGAAATGAGGAGATTTTTGTTACTGCCCTTAGCCTGCAGCAGGACACAAGGGTCCTTCAGCCACATGGATATTAATGATCAATAATTCTGTGTCTGTGCTGCTGGCAGGAGGGCTTCAAAGGCTCTTGTGTCAAATGCTTCATTCCCTTTCTTTGTACAAAAGATATCATTGCACAGAACAGCTTCTGACCCAAGCATGAACATGCAAAATGGCTTCTGGAAACATTATTAAATAAGAAATTAATATTGTTAATGGCTTTGTATTCTCTTGAGGGGGAAGGTACAAACTGGACAGTGTAAGAGGAGGCTCTAAACATGAATTTAATTGCATAACTCCAGGTGGGTGGGATTCAGGCAGTTTGATTTTTACCCTCCACCTAAAATCTGAAAATATACCTGCCACCAGCTTACCCATTTGCAACATCCTGTGGATCCCAGTTCTCATTAACGATGATCTTTTCTGGAGAAAGTGCAATTGATCCTTCTTCCTCAGCTGCTAGGTTGTATTTTCCAAGAAAAACTCGGTATGTCAGAGAAGAACTGGGCAAGAAAAGGATGAACACTCAGTTATGCAGCTGCTGCTCAGGCACCTGCATCTTTGGCTCCTGAGAGATTCAATAAGAATATCCTTGAGTGTAATCTCCCATCACAGGCATGGTTTGTCTGGAGCTGGGCCAATGATTTGCTAAGGGCAAAGATTGTGTTCTAGACTTCATAATCATTTAATCTCTAAGCTGTCCTCTCAACTCCTGCTCAAGGATTCAAGGTGCCTCCCGTCTTTGCAGGATTCTACTAATTTGCAGTGACAATTTGGACTTTTTTTTGACAGCCATGAATATCTTCAAGAATAAACAACTGTGTGATGGATATAATATGTAGTAGGACTTAATAACATGCAGGCAAGTCTTCATGTTTCATATTATATTATATAGAATAGTATATTCAATATATTTGTGATTATTTCTTCAGTAGTGAATTGATTAGTTAATTTGTGGATCTCACTGACATGTATATTACAGAAACTGGCAACACAGCTGAATTTTAATAGCAACTTGAAAACAGAAGGATGTTCATAGTTTGTTTATGGAAAATGAAGAGTATATAATTCAGGTGACAGGATCTTTTTCCCCTTTATGAAAACAAAGATATGCCATTCTCTTGATTTTAATCAAAAGATATGATGCAAAACTCAGAGCTTTCAAGTGGGAGAGGGAGAACTGGCATTGATACGGTTTTCATTTCTCTCTTTCTGCTCATGTGCTGCTTCCTGGGTCAGATTTATCTTCATTACTTACCTGATGCAGTGGGCAGCTGTCATTACCCAGTTGGTGGCAATGAGGGTTCCCCCACAGGTGTGACGCCACTTGCCATTGGAATTGTACTGAAGGGAGGCCTGGGATCAAGAACCAAATGAGGCTCAGGCTTTTGCTTACTCATTTTTCATCACTGTGCTTTGTTCCTGCACCCAGAACACAACTTGCTGATGGTAGAAGGCTTTGAAGTTTCCAATTCCTGGCATTGAAAAGCTTTCCTCCCTTCCTTCCTTCCTTTCTTCCTTCCTTCCTTCCTTCCTCCCTCCCTCCCTCCCTTCCCATTCCTCCAAAGCTTGATTTTTAAAATAAATCTTGCTTAAATAGCCCAAGTATACTTGACTTAAAATGAGAGCCTGCATTAACAGCAAAATGCAGCATATTCAGAGCTTCCTTAAAATGACTGGAAACTTTAGGATTGATCAGAACAAAAGACTCCAAAGCTAAGACATGTCAGGCCAGATGCATCAAATGGAATTTATGAGGTTCAGTTGTGCTGTGCAGAGATAGCACAGCCCCAGCTGTTCCAGGGAAAGCACAGAATGACCAACCTGCCAGGGCCAGCTGTATGGTCTTGCATCTTCCCCTCCAACAACTCTGGACACAAGAGGTGGGTAGGCAGGAACCCCACAGCCAAAGGCTAGAAGATATACAAATAGGATGTGTGTTTTGAAAGTAGGTTTAAAAAAATATCTGTAAGATATGAAATAGCACAGCACCCAGTTACTCTTTTTAGAGACCCTTGTAAGGAACATTCCACGCTGTATTTTTTTCTGCTTTGATGCAGAATGTTCAATTTGTCTAGAAAAAGGAAAGTTGTTTTTAGATTTTAATTAACTTTTTCTTTTAAAACTAAAGCAGAAGTTGGACACGTACCTGCAGGTGCCAGAGTCAACACAGTGAAGAGGACTCCAAGCATGGTTCCAGTTCCTGGGTGCTGCAGGCTCAACTCCACACCTTTTTATACAGTGTCCTTTATCCCTGGGACATATGACTTAAAATGCAGAGCTATTCCAATACCAATGGAAAACTTGTGTCACTGTGGGATAATTCTTTATATACATAACTTGCTAAAAATCCCCATTTAGGTGTTTATATAGCCTTGGGTCCAGGCTATATAAACAAGTTGGTTAAAAAGATTTCCAAATTAGTTGCTTATTATCTGTAGCAGTTATTTGCATTTCCATTGCCTTGAAAGTTCATCACAAAGGTGTTCACAGAAGGAAAATGTTCATTATTCCAACACTTGGTGGTATGTCAGCAGTAAGTGTCTGATATATTTGGACTGGGATAGATTCAGATGTGTTGGTGGGGTTGCATTAGTTGATCTCTAGAGGCTCCCTTCCTACCTTAGTTATTGTACAATTCTGCAACTGCTTGGGCTTTTATTTTGGTCTGGGGTCTGCTTTTGCTCTGTTTTGTGTGTAACTGGATGGCATCTCCCACACTGTGCTGACTGAAAACCTCTATCTTCTTTCCCACATCGAGCTGCACATGTTCCAGCATGCCAGACTTCTTCAATAAACCAGACTGTAATCCCTTTGAGGTGAACATGCAAAGAGCCAGCTGTCCATGATGAAGCAGAAATCCTGGTATGTTGTGGTGAGTCAAACTCCATTCCTTTCCTATTTCCCTTTGTTAGTTCAGCAGCACAGCCCTGGAAGAGAACAGGAGCACTGCAGATGAGCCTGTGTACAGCCCAGAGCACTGCTGACCTGTGCTGTGACACACTCTGAGCTCATTAATGAAAAGAGAAAAGCACTTCCACTCACAGGACAAAGCAGGCAAGAACAAGCATTTACACCCCTCCAGAGATGCTGCCAAAAAGAAGTGTCCTAATTCATTACTGGCATTTTACATTAGTGACTAGATACCAGCGCTTCTCCCTGTCTCTTTTTCTCTTTTTATCTTCTACTACAGGAATTTTCCATCCTCTGTCACCTTTCCATCCATCAACCATTGAAAAACTGTTGCTGGTTATTTGAAAAACAAACATCTCTAGCCCATAAGCCAGGACACCCATAGGGAACAAAGTTACTAGAATGGAAACAGATATTATAATGCCAGTTTTGCAACCAGAGCTGTGTTGCACACAGACACCAAACAAGGGGTTTAAAAATGCTGAAATAAATCTAATGTTTAGTGTTAGGATTAACAAGCAGCAAAATCCCTGATTTCCAGAGCTTCCATTCAGCAGCAAGCACTGTTTTGGATGAAAGATGCCTGCAGCACACATGTGGAAGGCAGAAATATAGAATGCTTTGCTGTTTTGTCTGCTTCTCAAGAATGTATTTTTCTACCCAAACAATAGCACTTGAGAAAGCTGCATTTTGAATTGCAAATTGGATCAACCAAACCCTGTTCCAGCATCTTGTATTTATTAGCTGACAAAAGCAGAAAACCAGGATTAACGGTGCAGAATTGAGATTCTAAATTTTCTTCCATTAATTTGTTGGCTCTTTTCTTAGTGTCTGAATTTACAAGCTGAACAACATGTTATGCTGCTCAGTTTAACTTCCATGTCACTATCATTTTCACTGAATTCCGACTAAAAGTATAAATTTTGGATGGTCAGTTACTATTTTAACTTTCTTTGTTTGTTGTGTGCTTGCAAATGTGGAATTTTGTTTAGTTTAAGCACTTCTGCATTTCACAAATACAACCTTCTGCTCTCTTGCACACTGTAGAGAAACTCTGTTTCTTCTTCCCCTTCTTCATGGAGGAATTCTAAAACAGTTCCTTCATTATGGGGGAAATGCTCATAGGAATCCTAATATATTTAATGTAAAACATTCTCAAAGCTGTTTTGTTTTATTGTCCTGCTCATGCTTTATGTGATGGTAGCTTATCCATCTTTTCCAGCCCTAAACAGTTTTCCTTGGACTCCATGTGTGTCACGCTGCTGGCAATTCTGCCAGGGATCAAATGGCTCAGCCTCCAGCTGATACCATGGTGGCTTGGAAATAGCCCTCTGGAATTTCTTATCATCCTCATGCCAGGTGTTTCACAGAAACCAAGCAGCTCATGGAACTTCAGTGAAAAAGAGAAGGAGCTTCTGGTATGTTCTGTTAAAGCAGAATATTAAATATCTCCTCCAACACACAATGTACGTGTGTGCAGCTTAGGATGGACTCTGTTGCTTCCCTGCCTTTATTCCCTTGAAGGGCAGTAACCCTGCTATACAAATTAGTAAATGGAATTGTCTGCAGAAAAGTTACAAATCTGCTTTCCTGAGGGATGGTTTTCATCTAAAACCAGACAGTAACCCCTTTCAAAATGTGAAGTTAAATCCTGTCCCAGTTTTTCCTTGGGACCACCAGCAGTGCCAGATTCATCACTTGCTGGATGGCTGTTCAATCTGCTGCTTGATGGTTCCCTTCTGTGTTCTTCAACTTCATTGTTCTTCAACTGTGTTCTTGGACTTCATTCCTCAGGGTAGAACAAGGTTACTGAGCAAGGAAATGGAGATGAGCTTTACCCTGTGTGGTTTTGTCACTTTTTGTGCCTTCCAGATTGTGTCATATCTGGCTTACAAGCATTTACATATTATTCTCCACACTGTATTTGCAGTCAATACTGGCCACAGATGTAACATAAGGCTCTGCTTATCTAAACTGGTGGGGTGGGGAGCAAAGGCAGGAGAGAACAGAGAAAAAACCAACAAAAAACCCAACCACACTTCAGCAATCAGATTAGACTGAAAGATATTTATTTAGAAACAACAGCTTTGGTATTTTAAAACCAAACAACTTGTAAGTCACTAGAAAGTGGGATGTCTTCCCCATAGCCAAAACAAATCAATGCACAAAGTCTCAGCAGGTTTAGAATGGGAAACCTGTAGGTCAGCATTTCCAAGTCTATATCCAGAAAACAATTTCATTAAATTGATTTTGCACTCTACAGTCATAAAGGCTGAAAAACTTGTTACAAGAACTTAGATATCTACATTTCAATTGACTGTTACTGAAGTGGAGGAAAAATTAACATACTCCTCCTCCCCCCAAGCAATAAATTAGAAACTGTATACCAGAAAGGAAGTTACACTAAAGTTTTCTAGTTACCTCTTAGAAGGGAATCATCATCCTTTATTTTTCTGTAGAATTAAAAATAAAAAAACCAAAACCAAACAGATCAAAATATCAAAGGACTTAGTATATCTTCAAGTATTTTCACCAAATGGATTACTCCTAGGGAACGGAACAGTTTACAGGGAAAGGAAACATCTGTTACACAAGCTTTTTGGATAAACTATTGAATCACCACACCTTCCAAGTCTCAGATTCCTGTCATAGCAAGGCACAAAAGGATTGTTGCTTTCAAATGGTCCTTGTTCTCAGCTGCAAAATTGCCAGGTGTCTTGTGCAAATGGAAGCTGAAAGCAGGACTAAGTTCACTTGGACACAGGGATGTTCCCATTCAATTAATGCAACAGGGGTTACTTCAAGACTGCCTATCTTGCTTACTGCTGCAGATTCTGAGCTTCAGCTGGCTTCCACTTCTTCCCTGTTTCTGGAATCAAGTTCTGCATCACCTTCATCTGAAGCAGGTCCCACTAAAACGAGGAGCAGAGTTGTTTGCTCTGCAGTGCCCAGCAGGATGAGGTGTCAGGTCTGCCCTGGGCCGCAGCCTCTGGGCACGTCAGAGGGCAGAGTCAGGGACAGTCACCTGCAGCAAGGGTTAACAAGTCACTTGGTAAAAGGCAGAAGGCAAGTCTTGGAGATGACAAAGGCAACTGGATAGACAACAGTGAAAGGACATAATGACATCATTCCAAGGACACATTTCAGGCACCTGTCAGGGCACGGCTGTTACACAATGACTGACATCACCTCCTGACCCCTCCCTCCCTTTGCACTGAGCTTCTGATCCTCATCAGAGGCTTGTAACTGCACTTAGAGATACACATTTCTATCCTACCTCTTCCTAGGTTCGTTTGGCTACAAGCACCTCCCACTCAGTCTCAGGTACTCAGACCTGCTTGGGGTCAGGCTTGATCTTCAGTGCTCAAAATGACAAAACCAGTGAACTGACAGGGAAATTTCTAATTCACATTAAAGACTCCATACAAACCAGCTGTCAAGTTTAGTTCAATACCTCCTGTTCAGCCTTAGCCATCCAAAATCTAATTTGATTTTAAAATTTGGAATAACAGTACAATCTATAGCTAGAACTTTTCCCCTGACAGCTCTGTTTAACTCTCACCTCCTTTTTTTTCAAACAAAACCTACATTTAACTCTGTTCAGCCCTCAGGAGGGAAGCCTCTGAACAGCATGACTAGCTCACACAGCAAATCCAGTCTGGTCTTGCATTTCCACTTCATATCAATACACAATCAGAAAGTCCCAGTACTAAGAGCAGAACTCACCATCTACTGTCTGTTCTGTGCTTAGTTTTTACAGCAAATAAATTTTCCAAGGCAACTCAAAACAACTTGGAATTCTTTACACCCAGGTAAGACGCATGAGAGCTTGGAGCCAGAACCTTCAACTCACAGTAAAAAGCACTCGGTACTTTCCTTAACACAGCTTTGTATTTTGTCTGACTTGGAGAAACATCAATTCAGCATCTTCCCAAAACGATGGTGGTAAGTGTGGTTTGATGGAGGACTGCACAGTGTCTAGAATGTGAACATGTACCAAGTCAGCACCTTTGGCTCAGAACACCAGGCTGCCTTTGGGTGTTGCTGTGACACATCACACGCTCAGAGCAGGCAGGCAGGAGTGCAGGTCCCCACACAGCAGCACAGACAAGTACAGAAGCTCTCTCACATGCTTGCTGGTACTCAGTAACAAGAAGCATCATCTCATGACAACTGCAACTGCTGGCCCAGAAACAAGCAATGTCCTACACTGATGTGTGGAAAACGGACAGAAAGCTGAGCTTGCCTTCACCTGCAGCCTCACAAATGTCTAAGGACAGACAATGAGTTTATCTTTTCTAATGACTGTGAGCCCTACTGCTCCAGTCCCTGCCCTAATCCTCCTTCTTGCAAGAGGTCACAGATTGCTTGTTTCAAGAGACTGAAAATCATCACAGTCCAAGACAGAGCCTGCCCAGGCACAGCTGACACAACATCAGGCTGACAACACTCAGTGGACAGCAGCCAAAAGCAGCAGCCTTATACCTTACTCCTGAAGAGAGGCTTGGCTCCCGGCCCACAATATTCGTTGTAGATGAGTTTGAACAGAAACAAGTGAAACAAAGTAATTAAGGAGGCCACACTGAACCAGAACAGGAAGGGCAAGCCTGGGTATTGCTTGGCCATGTGTTCCTCATGAGCCAGGATAGCTTTTAGGTGGAGTGTGTGTCTTAGGTCCTGCAAGTGGACCAGATCTGTTGATATATAAAGCAGTGGTGTGATGGGTTGAGTCACCATGACAGGGAAGGTGTGACCTCGTGCCTCCGACGTCAGCTCCACGGGCTCGTTCATACAGCCTGCCTCACACGCATACAGTCTGACAGGCTTGTCCTGGAATTTCACAGACACATGCAGGAAGGGCTTTCCTTCAGCATCCAGGAGAACAGCTAAATTGATCAAATCCTTATTGTAATGGATCCCACGCAAGGAATAGCTGTTATGAAGGACGTCAGGGTCAGCCTGAAACTGAAGGTGATTTTCTGTGAACTGCAGACCCCCAAAACTAAGCACCATCCCCTGCATGAGTCCATGGACTCCAGCTGTCAAAAGACCCTTGCACCCCCGTTTCTGGAGAGTCAGCTTCCACAGGTCTGAGAGCTGCAGGATCTGGGTGACACTGGTCAGCCTTGGTGGCCACAGGTTCTCGGCGTGCATGGTGGCGTGGCCGCTGAAGCAGTGGTCAGCGTAGTTCAGGCTGGCTTCAATCTTCTCCCTGTCCTCACCCCCGATGAGTGGGTCTAGCAGGGGGGCTGGCACAGTTGACAGCACATAGTACAGGGTCATGTTGACAGTCTCACTGGATGGGGTGTGTGCATCTGTGATCTTTCTCATTTCAATCCCTGCAGCAAAAGAAAATGACTAACAGTCAGAAATTACCTAGAAGGAAAAGAAGATCAGACATGCAGGTTGATGTTCAATATGCAGGTGTTCTCTATAACATCTAAGAAACTTTTGTCCATAAAACACCAAAGAGAAATGTTTCCTTGTGTGTGTCTAAGAAGATACTGTCTCTGCTACTTGAGAGTTTAAAAGCCAAGCTCCCACCAAAGATAAATCTAATTTAGTATACAGATGTCTTACAGGCCTGCCATCATGACTCTGCAAGAATGATCTGTCAAAAGAACATAATTTTTTTATAAAATAGCAAGTTCTACATTATTTGGTCAGCTACTCTTATGTAAGACATTAAAATCTTAAGAAAAAGCATCTTTGTAGAACAGCCCTTCCATGCAGAATCTGTTGTTTATACTATCACCAAAGGTCAACTTTATTTCCAGCTGACATGCAGGGCAAATTGGTGAAGTTCCTGAAGGCAAGAGAAGCAGCATACACAGAATAATGATTCTAAATGTTCTTCTGTCACTTCCTATAAATAGTCAGGTGTACTCCACTTCGTAAGGTAAGCTGGGTTTCAAACCAGGAACACTGTTTTACTAACCCACAACCCATCAGGAAGACCAGAGCCTCTGGAGACCTTCCAGCAACCAGGACACTGAGTTTTCAGCCACCCTCTAAAGCAACCCCATGGAAGTTGAACATCACTTTCCTTTACCTGAAATGAACAAGTCAGACCAGGTCTGCTGGTGCTCCTGGAAAAGATCTTCCACCCCAATCTGCATAACCTCCAGCATCTCTTTCTTGGCTGCCTCCCTCAGCTTGCTGAAGGTCTCCTCCAGCCTGGAGACCTCGATGGGCTCCGAGGTGTACACCACGGACAGCACGGTCTCGTCAAAGTGCGACTTGGGCGCGACCTGCACCCGGCTCACGAGTTTCTTGGCAGCCACCACGACCAGCACCAACTTGGGGCTGCCGGCCAGCAGCAGGCGGCCGGAGGAGAGCAGGAACTGCCGCTCCTCCACCTTCTCCAGGCTGGTGGCGAAGCGCCCGCCCTGCGCGGAGGCGGCGGCGGGTGCCGAGGCCTCGAAGGCGGCCACCCGCTCGGTGGGGTTGGCGATGCGGATGCGTTGCAGGTAGAGATGTGGCCGGCTCCGGTGGGCCACCACCTCCTCCCGCACCGTCACGCAGTCCCCGGCGCTGGCCCCGGGCCCCGTCTGGACGCACCGCACCCTCCGCACGGCCCCGTCCCGCAGCGCCGCCAGCGCCGCCCGCGCCTCGCCGCGCCCGCCCAGCGCC
>VWYI01042541.1:280766-312227 GCA_013399455.1 Anthoscopus minutus | reverse complement strand
CGCGCCCTGCGGCAGCTCCGCCGCGATTGGCGGCGCTTTGCAGCGCTTTGCGACAGCCGCGCTCTCCGCCCCTGAGGGGGGCTTGGCCGGCCCGGCCCGCTTGGATCCCCCGGAGCTGCCGGGACCCCCGGCTTCCGACCCCCGAGCTTCCAAGCCCCCGGCTTCCAACCCCCCCGGCTCCAGGTCCCCCTTTGCTCAGGGCTCCGCCGGCTCAGGGCCCCTCCCGTTACCGGGACCCCTCTCGGCTCCGAGTCTCCGCAGCTCCGAGACCCCCGGCCTTCCAAGTCCCTGTCTCCGGGCTCGCTCTATCCCTGCCCGGCTCCCTCTGCTGTATCGAGCAGCTCCAGCCCAGGGCTGAGCTGTGTCTCCTGCCCGGGTCACTGCACCGATGGAAAAGGCCTGGAGGGGTCCCGTGGCCGTTTACTGGCTTACCACAGCAGAGACTGTGTGGGAGAGGAAGCTCTTTCTGTCAGACTGGATCCCACTGTGTCCTAAATAGAAGAACAAACTTTCTCACGTGGCTTTGATGTGCACAGGAAAGCTTTGTATCCAGAGCAGCGCTCGAAAGAGAGAATGAGAAACAGTTTCAAGCAAGTCGGGCAGAAGCACCGAATTCAAGTGAAAAGTGAAATTCTCGACCAGGCAATGAGCCCGCTCAACGAAAGGAAACAGAGGAGATGCGTTCTTAATTTATTCCTGCAAATGAGCTGTTTGATGAGGGGTGGGAGGGCACTGGGATCCCAAAAGGGTGGCTGAGACCCCATTCCTTGCAGGTTTCGATGGGGCTGGTGGTGTCTCAGCCCTGAGGCTGCTGTAAGAGCAGAGCTCTGACCCTTCTGGTTTTTAGGAAGTTGCTGCTCCTCCTGGAGCACGTGCTGCACGTACTCACTGGAACATCTGCACTGGCAGCTGGCTCTGTTTAAAAAGACAGGCAGCCGGCTGCAGCCAGCGCACAGAGCGGTGCAAACACACAAACGGGGAAATGTGCTTGCTGGCTTGGCATAGCTGCAGAACACAAAGCTGTCAGAGACAGCCAGGGTACAGTGGCATAAACAATGAGGCATTCATGATTTTGAGTGTGGAAAACTGCTTTCATTTTACACTGGAGAGATTTAACTTCATTAAAATGAGAAACTTGGGATTTTAAAAATCCATGTTGAGTCACAGCTCTCAGTCTCAGGTCTGAAGGTGAAGCACTTTGCTGTGGCTCCTGCCTTAAACTGTTGAAGCTGCTATAGATTTATCATGGGCTTTGTCTGGGCCTGCAAAGTACTGAAGAAATTTAAAGTGAAAGTATGTATTTTTTTTTTTTTTTTAAATTTAGGAAAACTGGCAGCTGTGCCAAAGGAAGTTTTCTGAAATCACCATCTTAGAGAGAACTAGTATTCTCTAGTATTTTCTATTATTGTTGCCTGGAATGCTCATCACTTGAGCACAAGGTCTGTTCTTTTTGCCTGGTAATTATGGGGGAATTCTTGCACTGGGGAGAAGGAATGGAAGGAAAAGTGCTTTGAACACACTCAAGAATATTCTCAGTGAACAAACAAACAGTAATGGGAATTCTTTGGGATGATGTTATTATTGATCATGGAGATTATCAGCTACAGCGTGACCCTTCTAATGTGTTTGATTATTTTCTCTTCATGCCTTCTTGGGGTTTTTTTTCTTTGTTTGTTTTGGTGGGGGTTTTGTTGTTGGTTTTTTTTGTTATTATTTTTAACCTGAGCCACATTATATCCGTGTTTTCTGTTAATTTGAAGAGATGATTTACTGACACCCTCACATAAGATATGTGTCAGTGTTAGCTGGTGTCTTGCAGGCTCAGAAGGGTTTCCCTATATCTAAACCTTACATTCACTGCAGTGTAGAAGTGACCATAAAGCAGATGTTAATTTTAAGAAGTGTAACTTTCTAAGACAGAATTATTTTGCTTGTTTTCAAAGGCAGAATGAAATAGAAGAAGGTGCCTGGATAAGTGATCAGGGCTACAGCGAGAAAACCCAGCACAAGAGTATATTAAGAGATTAATGTAAGATTTAAAGATGTATATATGGCCAGAGAAAACCAGTTAGAAGAGGAAACAGAACCACTGCAGACTTTGTGTTTGTCAAGGAAATACAGGAGGTTACAGGTAGGAAGAAGGTATGAAGAAGGTGTTTAATAGGGCTTCCAGTTTCTACAGCTGCGCATAACATCATAATCCATTCCTGCCTTGCTTTTTATACATAAATATACATAAATATCCCATAAGTGTCAGCCGGCTGCAGTAGCTGAAGCTGGTCAGAGAGCGTGACTTTGCTCAATGCCAGTTTGCCCCTCTGCACATCCACAGCCCGGTGTCCCAGGCTCGGTAAAGCCGCTGCAGCTGCGGGATCAAACCCACGAGCTCCTCGTCTCGGTGCTGCCTCGCTTTCCCGCGGTCCCAGCGGGTCCTGCCCCGTCTCGCAGCCCTGCCCCGCCCGCCCCTCGCGGGGGCCGGGGCTGCGGAGAGGAGGAGCCGGCGCGTCCCCGCTTCCTCCGCCGGGCGGGGCTGGTGCGTGGCACGGCTCCGGCAGCCCCGCTCCGTCCCGCAGGCACCGCTCGCCGTCAGTGCCAGCTCCCGCAGCGGGCTCCGGCGGGGACGTGGCCTCCATGGTGCCTCCGGCCGTGCTGCTGCTCTGGGCGGTGCTGGCGCTGCTCGGGGCGCGGGGTGGCCGTGCCTCAGAGCAGGAAGGTAAGGGGGGTGCCGGGGGCACGGGGGAGCCGGCGGTCGGGCACAGCCGCCCTGGGTGCCACTGCTGGCCTCCGCCTCCTGGTCTGGCTCCCGAGCATTGCCCGACCTACGGCAGAGCGTAGGCTCACCTACGGGAGCCCCTGGGCGGCACCTCGAGCAGATCACAGCTCGGAGTTTCCTGGGACATCATTTCATCCCGGTGAAGGACTCTCGGTCCCGTGGGTTGCAGCCCACCTGGGACAGCCCCTCCCTGAACTTAGGCGGTTCAAGGTTTGGGTAACGGGAGAGCGTTTGATCCCAGAGTGGCCACACTGTGACTCAAGAGCAGGGATGCTCCTAAAATAGCATCAGTCTGCACCCGCCGTAAACAATTGGTAGAAGCTCTAAAGGAGCTGGTAGAGCAGCAGAGGAGTAGGGCAGCTACAGAATGTCAGCAGCACTGACAAAAAGTGGTTCACACACTGTCATTCTGCCAAGAAGTTTGGGTAATTAGGTCTGTCTTCATTAGAGAAGTGGCAATTAGGAAGAGATTTAATCTTGTTATGTAGAATATTTCTCTTCACAGTGTGACTCTGTTCTTTTTTATACATGTACATTACTTAATGCAGTTAGTGTGTGTTTATGGTGTTGGGAGTTCTTTGGCTATAGTGGCGTAATTAAAACAAAGAATCTCTGTGCTATCCTGCCTTCCTTGCACAGCCCAAATCTTCCATGGTTTTATTAAGGTTTTAGAGTGTACTAGAGATATAAAGCTGAGGGCTGGGAAAGAGAATGAGGTAAATTGGTTAGGAAGAGGAATTCCCGTTTAGCTGTTTTCTGAAGCCATCGCTTTTGGCATGGTTCGAAGAGAAAATGCCTCATCTTTCCTGTGCCTCAGCTTCCCCAGAGTAATGTGAAAGTAATGATACCTGTCTTCTCTCTTGGATGTTCTTTTAGATCTCTGCAAAAGCTCTCAGCATAGTCATTTGTAGTTGATAGAATTAGAAAAATTATTCTATAAATGTAATACAGTGATTATATTATTCACTATTAAATTGTGCACTTTTTTTCCTATTTCATACCCATATTAATGGTATTTTCTTAGACTCTGTCTTAACAGGAAGTGGCACAGTAAGATTTCCCAAATCAAAGCCTAAGGATAAATTTATTCCTTATCCTAAAATGCAGCTGCAGCTGTGCTTTCCCTGTAGACTTAGGGCAGAAGTAAATAACTTTAATTTTTTATTACTGAACTCATCTGGTCTCTGATATTTATTCTTTATAAAAACTCAGAAGTTTACTGAATCATTTCATCATTATCTTGGTATCAGGGTTCCTGTTCCAGTGCTTTGTTCTTACAGAATTCTTTTCATCTATGGAGCCCTAAAACCTTCACAAAAGTGATAAATGTCCTCTTTTATCATTCTACAGATGGAAAAACAGGGATAGCAGAATTGGCTTCTTGTTGCATAGCAGAACCAGCAATACAGTCCAGCTCTCCTGGTTCTGAGTCCAGTGCTTGCTTTGTTAACCACCCTGTGTTTGTATTTTGCAGCCATGCCATGATTAAATGTATTTATACAATTCCTAATTGTCAGTGTGGCCCGGGGTTTGGGCCCAGGAGGCCCAGCTTAGCAGAACAGGCTGCATTTCTACATTTGGAAATTGACTGTGATACGGGCAACAGGGAATCATCAGTCTGTGTAGGATGTTTTGAAAAGTTTGGATGTGATACTGAGAGTAGGAGGGCTTACAGCTCTGTCCTCGAAAGTACCTATCAGCTGCATCAGTATTCAGCAAAATCTTTGGGAAAGAGAAGAAAGGGTTAAAGCAGAAGGAGTGGAGGCAACATAGCTCAGCACAAACTTCCAGTGCTGGGCTGAAGGAATGTCTCTTGGGATGGAAAGCTCTTGCTACTGCGGAGAGTTTTTAGAACAGAAACTGAGCTTAGTGTCTCTCAGTGTTCTACCCCACGGGGAATCTGTAACTTGGAATTCTGCTGGGGACGAGAGTCATCTTTGTACTTCTTTTTCATGCTCCTCTGAGTTCACAAACTGCATGGGGAGAACTTTTTCTGTCTTAGAAACAGAACACCGCTTCCTGTTCTGTGTGAGCCTTAAGCACTCATCCTGTCCAGCAAACTTTTGGCAGTCAAGTCATAAACAGTGTGTGGCTTTCTTGGGGTGGCAGCATGAAAATGAATTAGTGATATATTTAATGTGAGATGCCTGAGATTTTGGGTGAAATAACTGCATAGCAGTCAGGATCCTTTCTTTCTTTCTTTCCTTCTTTCATTCTCTTGTCATTATCATACGCTTTCCCCCCTCATGTACTAGAATTTGAGGGTTGTCTACATTCCTCTCTGGCAAACCCATGTTTGTCCCCCTCTTCCTTGGCAGTATGATCCTCACCTTCTCAGAATCCATGAGCTCAGATCTCTCTCACAAAGCTGCCAATGGCTTTCTGTGTGCCATCATATGGCTAGAAACTTTAATGGCTTTAACATATTCCCCGAGGACATACATATTTTACTCGTTCATGGTCTCCCTGTGACTGGGCTGGACACACTGGAGTGTGCTGGAGGTGCAAGATTAGGAATGCACTTGATATGTCAAAAAATCTGCCCTTAAAAACTGCACCTATATGGGATTCATATTCTTTTATTTATTACTTTGTGCACAAGTCTAATAAATACAATCAGACCTGACCTATTGATTGTTCTCAATCTCTCTTCTCTTTTTTTTTTTCTGATGTAGATAAAGCATTTGAGGAATTTCTTTGGGAATATCTTCTTTCTTCCTAAATTGGGCTCTTACACTTATTTTTTACTTTTGATGCCTTTGTCTGGTCCACCTAAAACTCTAGCTTCTAGATCCATCCTCTGTAAGACCAGACAGAAAATCAGTTTGGGTACGTGAGGGAGATACATCTGGTGCATCCATTGAAAAAATCCTTGTTCCAAAAAAAGCCTGCTGAGGCCAAGAAAATGTGCTTTCAGTGTTTCCTGGTATTTTCTGATGTTTGAATCGGATGGCCAGGATTTGCATTTAAGCACTTTTGCCAGAGCCTATACAAATTCCTACTTCAGCAAAACTCTTAAGGTGAAGTATAAAATTTCATCATTGCAATGAGGAAACCAGAACTACCACATAAAAATCATATTCCAGGGTATCACAGAGAAACTTTTGAAAGAGAGCTTCAGGATTTAAATTTATCATTTTTAAGGGATTGGAAATTAAAAGCAAGTTTGGGTGGAGAATGTAAATGAAAATTATAGCACAAATAAATTGACGTTGAATATTTATGAAAATCTGGAAAATGCCTCAGGAATGCAATAGAAAATTGAAGCAGCCATGGAGAAGGAATTAAAACATTTAATCTAATTTTGGTTTTCCCTAATTCCAGTCAATGTGACAAAAAAAGCATCTCTGTGGGGAACAGAAAGTCAAAACTGCATTAAATGGATGACTTCCAAATGGGTGATTTGTAGTAGTTTCATTTTTTATCTTCAAGTTTAATTTCCTTTGTATTCTGTGTGAGAGAAGAGAATTGTAGCTTTCACTAGCAAGGCAAAAAACCCCTCAATACATTTTATTTTCTTTTTTTAGCTCTGAACTCAGGTGATGAAATGATATCTTTATATAATTTCTAATTTTATACCCCAAATTAAGTTATTCATGGAACAGCAGGTTGTGGAAACGACACAAGTTGAGTATCTCTTGTGCTTTCCCCTGTGTGCAGAAAAACTGCTGGTTCTGACTGTTGCCACCAAGCAGACTGAAGGATTCCAACGCTTCAGAAGATCAGCCCAGTTCTTCAACTACAAAGTCCAGGTGATGTCTGGCAGCTTCCATGGTGGTTAGTCAAAGGGAATTTCAAACTGGCCCCACAGAGATTTAATAAAAGCTCAAGAGAGGACACAGACCTGCTCCACTGGCCAGAAAGTACCATTTCTGCAGTATCCTGAGTGTTGGCTTGGGGTGAGATCCATAACTCCTGCTCAAGGGAGCCTCATGGCCCATTTCCATTTCCCTGCCAAGACACACAGTTCAGAGTGTGCTTCTGTCCCTGTGGCTAGCAGTGCTTTGTCACTGGGCTATGTTGTGACACTGTCCAGCACAGAGACTGGATCAAAGGCTGCCTAGTCCATTTGTCCTGGGGCTGTTATTTTTGCTGTGATTTGCACTGGGAGCTATCAGGACCAGTAAGTTTGTGGGCTCTGGTTCTTTCCTAGGAATCTTGCTGGGAAAGGGCCCTGTTGAGGTGACCCTGTGCCTGTCTCTGTGCAGGTGCTGGGGCTGGAAGAGGAGTGGCAGGGTGGAGGTGACCAGCAGCCAGCTGGAGGTGGGCAGAAGGTCCGTCTCCTGAAGTCAGCTCTGAAGCAGTATGATGATAAGGAGGACTTGATCATCCTTTTCACAGAAAGGTAATGGTTGCAAAGAATTTGAGCCCAAGAATGAACTCAATCTTACAGCTGTTTGGACAAGTTCTCAGTGAAGAGAAATGAACTGTGAAATCAATTGCTTTTGAAAAGTGTGTCCAGATCTCTGAGGTTATTTTTCCCCTGAATGCTCTGTAGTTTCCTGGGAATCACTCAGAGCTGCATCCGTGGCACTTGGGAAGGTCTGATCAGAAAAGGCTGTGCCAATTCCTGCATGAAGTCAATAGTGTTGTACCTGATTCTGCCACCGTGGAATTTGGCTGCCTCTATTTGCAGAGAATGAGCAGACAAATCCTATGGAACTAGGCAGGCCTTTCTTACCAGAGTTATTTGTTTTATAAGTGAAGTAGGCTGCAGCACATCCTGAGAGCCAAGAATTAGTCTGCCAGGGAGGTGAAGAGAAAAAAAGATGGGTTGGAGTCTCAGTGTCTTTTCTTATGCCCAGCATACAAATAAGACTACACTTTCATTAGTTGCATTACAAAAAACTGTAATACTGTTGAACAGAACTAAAAGAAAGGGATTCCCAAAGAATTAGCTGTTTCTAGAGACTTTTCTCACTGACATGTTTTTCTGATTCCATTCTTTTTGTCCTTTTTTGTCTGTCTCTTTCTCCAGCTATGATGTACTCTTTGCTTCGGGCCCCACAGAACTGCTGAAGAAGTTCAAACAAGCCAAGAGCAAGGTGGTTTTCTCAGCAGAGAATTACATCTATCCTGACAGAAAGTTGGAAGCCAAGTATCCTCAGGTGCGGGATGGAAAGCGCTTCCTGGGTTCTGGAGGTGAGACACAGAGCTTGCTTTCAGTTTTCTCCTCCTATTTGACCTGTGGGAGAAGTGGCAAAGCAAACTGGAAGTTGATGAGTCTCTGCAGCAACATAGTGTAGTGAGATTTCATGTGAGAGAAGTGGAAGTACATGTATACAGGAATGCTTCCATTTTTTGGTCATCTGGGCTGAAACATCTCATTCCCACAGGCTTCATAGGTTATGCTCCAAACCTGAAGAAGCTTGTGGAGGAGTGGAAAGGACAGGATGATGACAGTGACCAGCTCTTCTATACAAGTATCTTCTTGGATCCAGAAAAAAGAGTAGGTGTATCTAGATTCTGGGTTTCTGAAAATTGACATTCTAGCCAGTACCCCCATTTTCTGTTATTAGTGGTTTTTATACTTAAGCATTTAATGTGAATGGGAAGAGAGATGTCTGAAAACAAATCTTACTGGAGGCTCATACCAGTCTCTGTAGGTGCTGGTGTTTAAAGCCCTTGAGTGTGGAGGAACACACCAGCCTCCTCCCAGGGGATGTGAAACTGCAGTGTGTAGTGCTACTTTGGGATATCCAACCTTGCACTGAACTACATTTTAGGAAAATGCCATGTAACATCCTACAGAAGCCTGGAAGCAGCATTGCAATTCCAGCACTGTGTGGTGCACTAGCCAGACCATCCAGCCCACAGGTCATTCTGGTTCTGCTGTCCCTGCCCAGTTGTGCATTACAGAGGCCAGTCTGTCCCTGGGGACAGATCAAATGCGTGGAGAACTCAAACTGTAACAGCAATTTACAAATCAAGAAGAAACATTTGAAATAGGGAACTGCCATATCAGACTAATTAAAGAGAGACTTGCAATTTTTTTACCAGAAATGCTGGTAGAAAATCTAGAACAGCTGGACTTTTTTAGTTCCCCAAATCTGAGCATGGCCTGTGATACTTTAACATGAACAGTCCTCTTAAAATTTCTCATTTGCAACTCTGGCCCTATGCCACACAAGGGCTGAGTAATTCCCCTGACTTGGCACTCAGACAGCGGATGTTAGCACCCTGCTGTCCTTTCCAGAAATCAGTCTTAATAGATGCCTGCAGGGACACAGAATTCTGTTAAGTCAGAGCTGCATTTTAGTCCCACTCAGTCAGAGTGTAACTTGCAGCAGGGGATAAAAACAAAGATTGCACAAGCTGATTTTGCACCTTTCTGTCCTCTGGTTTGACACTGGTACCTGAAGCAATGCTTGGGGTCACACTTGCTCTGTAATAGAAGGAAAGAAACTTTTCACAGCAGATGGTTTTGCTATCTGGCATTCCTGTGTATTATATATGCTGTGGGATTTATATGGTTGTGTGTAAGTCTGCTTCATTCATGTAATGCAGATTTATTGACACACCCATAGCAGCTTTAAGAGGGGGCGAGGGGGTTTGCGTAGTTTTGCCTAATGAAATATATTGAATTTGTTCTAGAAAATGGTGAATTGTCCCAAATATGAATGAAAATTATTATTATCTGGGAATGTTTTAGGCTTCAGAGTCTGGAGAGTTTTCAAATGACTATAGGAATGGGATATATCTTCATTGAGCATAGGGGCTGTTGCATGTAAAGAATGGATGCCTTTTGTGTTCTAATTAAGGGTATTTATCTAATTCTTTTAAAGGAAAGTATCAACATCAGTCTAGACCAAAGAAGCCGGATCTTCCAAAACCTAAATGGAGCATTAGGTGAGAAAGGAGAAGGGAGCTCATTTCTCCTTGGAATGCAACTTGCATGTTGATGCCAGAAATAAAGTTATGGCCAAAGGGATTGTATTTCAGGAATGGCTGTCCCCACAGAAAAGTAACAGTCTCTGCCAGAGTTCTGGGATTTGTTTGCAATTCCACTGTGACCAACTACGTTCTCATTGCAATTCCTTCTCCACTTCAGGGAATGCAGGTCAGGTTTTTCATCTCTCACCTCCTTGCCACTTTGATCTCCAGGCATGTCGGATTGCATTAGCCTTGGGGATTGAAAATGGGAGGGACTTCCAGTGCAAGTAATAACACACAGCCCTGCCTAGGGCTTGTCTCTCTTTCCGCTTCAGAACCATGCTGGAATGCCATGGGAGGTGAGAAGCAGCCAGATCTGCCTGTGAACACTCACTGATTGTACCAGGCTTCTGACCTGACCTGCTGATTGATTTTGCCAGTCCTGGCAAGAGAGATTCATTTACTCTCCTGCCAATGCTGCCTAATGTTTTCAGTCTTGCTCCGTTCCATCTTTATTCTGATCAAGTAAAAAGTGATAATGGTAGTGTAGTTTTTGGCTCCTGTGTTCATCATATCAATGATAGACTGCAGCTTGTATCTGTGTAGTCTTTTTTCCAAAGGATTTTGTATGGTTATGTTGAGGCAACATCCTGGATTATCTCTGCCAGGAGGATGGACTTTTGTGAGGAGTGACAAAAAGAGACATCAGGTGCATAGAACATTTAGGTGAGAAGAGTCTGAGTCCTCCCATCAGTAGCTGTCCCTGTCATCAGTAGCTGTTCCTTACTGCAGTCTGTCAATGCCAGTTTTGAAAGAATCTTTCAGTATGGCTCCTGCCAGTTCCCAGTCATTGTCCAGCTTCCCAGCCATCTTCCTGTTACTTCACAGGATCATTCTGAATATTTTTTTCTCCTTTAGAGATTTGGTCTGTAGCCCTTAACTACTTGTGCACGGTTATCCATTGTCCACACTTTCATCTTTCAACAGTTTTTCTGTATAAATGAGGCATTGTGCTTCTAATTATCAATAAAAGCCTTAACAAGATGACAATGTCATTTCCAGATGAGATAGTTCTGAAGTTTGAAAACTCCCGGGTGAGAGCAAGAAACTTGCTATATGACACTCTGCCTGTGGTGATCCATGGAAATGGACCCACCAAGGTAAGTGGACTGTCCTGAGAGAAAGATTTGGTTTGTGTTTGTTGCAAAGTGACCCTGTAGGCTCGATGGATCAAGTTACTGCCTCCACATATGACTTTTCTTGTGTGCATTTACATTTGAGAAACAATAGACAGTCCAGGCCCATAGCAGCAACATGGATCTGGTTCAAAGACCCACATGTAGGTGGACCCCCAGGCTGTCATGCTTTTCAGGTTCTTTAGTTCATGGAGAAGGTAAACAAAGTTGAAATGTGATCCCACAGTAGGGGTGCACACAAAGAAACTCCCCTGCCCTGTAATGCCTAATCTGGCAAATTGCCTTTTGCAGCTGCAGCTGAACTACCTGGGAAACTACATTCCTCAGATATGGACATTTGAGACTGGCTGCACGGTGTGTGATGAAGGTCTGCGAAGCCTCCTGGGGTTTAAGGTAAGGCTGCTGTGTCTAGTCAAAGCTCTCAAAACTAGTCTTAAAATTGTTATGTATCTGATGTGAAGCATGACTCACCACTTCTCACCCCTTGTCCCTGAATGTAGGATGAGGCATTGCCAATGATTCTGATAGGAATTTTCATTGAGCAGCCCACCCCGTTCCTCTCCCAGTTCTTCTTGCGGCTTCGTAACCTTCATTACCCAAAGCAACGAATCCAACTCTTCATTCACAACCATGTAAGTGCAGTTTTCTTGTGATGGTCTTGGCAATTGGGAAAACTAGGCACTAGTTTTAGTGCCTAGGCACTGCTCTACTCTAGGCACTTTTGCAACTTTGGGCTAGACTTCCAGGCTGTGCAATCACAGCACTTATCTGCAGTGGCACCCATCCAGCTGTAAACATGTGGAAGTGAGTTTAGGAGCTGTGCCCAGCTACTCATGTTCAAGTATAGGAGGCTGAGTGGCCTGGATGAACCCATCTTACCATCTGTTTTTCCTTACTTTTGGAACAGGAGGAACATCACTTGATGGAGGTGGACTCTTTTGTAGAAGAGCATGGCAAAGAATATCTTGCTGTCAAAGTGATTGGACCAGATGAAGAGGTGGAGAATGCTGAGGCACGTAACTTGGGCATGTAAGTGAGGAGGCCGTGCATGATAGCCAGCAGAGATAGCCTGTGTCCAAACTAAGACACCTGTTTTTTCTGAGGATCATCCCTGTCAAGTGATTGCTGTTTTTTTTTTCAGTCACCCTTTCAGTTTTTCTAGCATTAACTCTGATGACCTTATCTATTGGGAAAAAATCAGCTTCCATACCAGCTCACTTTGTCCAGTTTCAGAAACTTAAGTTCTCACTGGTCCTTTGTTCTGACAGAAGGATAGCCCTGTATCTCCCACCCTCATCTATATACCCAGCCACAGAGTACAAAGGATATGCACCTATATCTCTGAAGAGGAGTGTTGTAGCAAAACTAAGAACTAGTGGGAGAGTATCTTCCTGTCTGTGATCAGGAAGTTTGAGCTCAGGTGTGGATTTGGGCCAGCTGTAAATGGGAACCTCTTCAGTTTGAGCTGAGGAAACAGTTTGCTAAATGTGATTTTGGCTGTGTCTCAGTATCTGCTATTGGAAACTGAATCTGATGTGCTTGAACTATGCTGATTCTCTGGGTTGTTACATTAAACCAAACTTCTCTGAGCACTCAGAAGACCTTTAGACTACAAGGTGAAGCAATTCTGGGTGCTCTGTCCTTTGTCTTCCCCTGGTTTAGAATGTGACTTTCCTTTTCTCTGGCTGTAGGGATTTGTGCAGGAAGGATCCTGACTGTGACTACTACTTTAGCCTGGATTCTGAGGTAGTTCTGAAGAACACAGAGACTCTGAGGATCCTGATTGAACAGAACAAGTGAGTTCTTTGGTATGAGCAATGTTTACTGGTCATCTCACATGAGGAATTCAGCACACATCCCTGAGATGTGTAGGGAACCAGGAGAGTGTGCCAGAGATAGGATGTCAGCCAAACACCTCTTAAGTGGGTTTTAGTTTTTTTTTACACTGTATTTGGAATCCTTGGATTTTAGGCAGGGGATGTAAATTAGCTTTGTTTTTATATAGCCACTAGAACAAATTGGATTCCAACAGACCTGGTGCAGGGTGCAGTTAGAGAGGAAATTTGGACCATATTTACCCTTTCTTATATGGCATTTCATTCCAACAGATTAACAAAACAGCAACTCTGTGAGGGAGGAAATAGCTCTTACAGTACTGTGGTTTGTAAATATTTTCCTTTTCTTCCTGTGGTATCATCCTGTCCTGCAATTCCTTTTACTTTCATGTTTCCAGACTGGTGATTGCCCCCCTGGTAAGCCGTCATGAGAAGCTGTGGTCCAATTTCTGGGGAGCGCTGAGCCCCGATGGATACTATGCCCGCTCGGAGGATTATGTGGATATTGTTCAAAGGCAGAGAGTGTGAGTATGCAAAGAGAGCTTTCATTGATATCATCCCTTAAATGTAAAGCTTGCTGCAGCACATTATCATCAGACTAACAAAGAACCAGAGAGTGCAAATGGCTTTGTGTATAGGACAGGAAAAGAATTCTCTTCTCCCGTTTGGATGCTGCTTTATGTTCTCCCCTGAGCAGAGACAACAACATACTTCAGGCAGGTTTTCTTATGATCAGAGTAAGATTTTGCTGACTTTTAAATTATTGTTTTTAATACTAAATAATAATTATTAATTATATTATTAATAAGATATAATATATACTAATTGTATATTAAAATATTGTTAATAGTAATTACCCCATCTTACTCATGTCATGTTTTCCCACCAGGTAATCCTTGAATGGAAGACTCACAAAATAGAATTGTTGATTCATTCATATTCTTGAGGGACTCTCTTTTTTATAGGCCATTGTATATGCAATAAATGCTGGAAATCAGCTTATGCACTTTTGGCTGGTTCAGTTTCTTTAAATCACTGGAAAAAATATGTTGATCTCTCTGGGAAGAGATTCAAGGCATTAATTACGTCCCTAGCAAAAACACAGTAGCAATTACTTGCTTTCACAGCAGACTAGCATTTGTGCAGCTTATATTGCAGCTGTGGGCAATATAAGTGATTTTTTTTCTGGAAAGCCAATTTCTGTTGGTATGGTTTCTCTCTGCTGTTCTGATGCCTCATTTGGGCAAGCCTAACTGATGCTGCAGTGCTGCCTGTCATCCTGTCAAGTCCAGCAGTATGTCTTGGTGCTATTTCTCACTTTTCTTCTGCTGTGTTTCAGTGGGCTTTGGAATGTTCCCTACGTCAGCAGTGTCTACATGGTTAGAGGCAAGGCTCTGCGCTCGGAGCTCGACCAGGCAGATCTGTTCCACAGTGGCAAGCTGGATGCTGACATGGCTTTCTGCCACAATGTTCGGAATCAGGTCAGTCAAGGAGAGAGTCTGGCAGGGGAGAGCTGTGTGCCAGGGTGAAGGGTACAGGATTAAGCAGTTTCAAGGCATTCAGCTCTGCCAGGGCAGCTATAGGGTGAACTGGTACAAATCAGTACAGTGCAGACTTTGGAACAGCATGGGATTTCTGGCTTGTTGTGAAATGAAGTGTAGCCATGGACCACTAAATGTGGACAACATTTTTGTTCTTGGGCCTTTTCAGGACTGCTCTTAAATGAGATTGACAGGGTAAGAAGGAAGACCCTAATCTCGCAGCTGCTGCTCTGCTCTGCTTCCAGCCCTGGCTGACAGGACACAGAATTACACTCTCTGCCTGTAACCTTTCAGAGTTTCTCATACCCAGGGTGAAAATAAAACTGAAAGCTCACAGGAGAAAGAATGAGTAAATTAACAGCTTGGAGAACTGTCCAGTGCTTGGTTTCATGATGGCTCTCAGAAATATGAGGCCTTTATTATTTCTCTCTGTCCTGCAGGGAGTCTTTATGTACGTGACAAATCGGCATCAGTTTGGACACATACTGTCCCTGGAGAATTACCAGACAAGTCACCTCCACAACGACCTCTGGCAAATATTCAGCAATCCTGAGGTGAGATAGCCTGCATACTCAGAAGCCCCAGCAATGTGGGAAAACCTGATATTAGCTTCCACCACTATGGGAAGTCCAGGCTTTGTAATAAGTGTCTTTCAGGTGGAATGAGAAGCACAGGCACACAATTTAAAGAGAACATGTTTTTGGGATTCATAACATATGCATCTTCAAAGCCTGTGATATACTGCTTGCACGAGTGCCTGGCCTTTTATTACCTCTTTAAGCAGGGGTTCCACAGAAATTACTGGTTTGCTTATCTTCTGATTGCAGGACTGGAGAGAAAAGTACATCCATGAAAACTACACAGCAGCTCTGAAAGGGAAATTAGTAGAAATGGTAAGTAAACATCACTCTTATCCCTCAGAATGGGAGATGAGCTTTAGGACAATGCCTTATCATTATTGTAATTCTCAGGAATAAGCAGTTGAGCACAGGAAACATGACCTTGAAAGTACTTTTAGAACCAAATCATTCTCCTAGAAGTACACTCAGCTCTCTTAAGTGGAAGTGGGGCACATAAATCAGAAGACAAATTTCTAGCCTCACTATTTTAGTTTCCTTCACCTTACTCAGTCTACACCCAGTTTAGCCTTACTTCTTTTGCTTCAAGCACCTGTCCTTTTTTCTGCTGTTCTCACTTGTCTGTTATCTGCAGCCCTGCCCAGATGTTTACTGGTTCCCCATATTCACTGACACTGCCTGTGATGAGCTGGTGGAAGAAATGGAACACTATGGCCAGTGGTCCACAGGTGACAACACGGTAAGTAAAAGTAGGAGCTCTTTGGAGTTCTGGGCCACACCATTTTCTGTGCATATCTGGTGATAGTGCCTTCAGTGGCAAGTCATTAGATCCTGATTTAAACCAGAAAAGTAGAGACAATACTTTAATTTTGCTCCTGATGAACTCTGATTTTTCCCTGAGTCCTCCTTAATGTCCTCTGAAGTTCCAATGTTCAGCCTCTCTGATGGTAACATTGTTTCCGTTAGGGTTTAATTATGGTTTGAAATGAGCTTTCCATCCTGAAAATTCTGAAAACAAGTGTATTATTTATTTGTAGTTACCAGGAACAAGAACTTTTAATTCCTGAACTCCAAGATTCACATCCTTATGGATATTTCTGTTGATTCTATTTCAGGACAGCAGAATACAAGGAGGATATGAGAATGTCCCAACTATTGACATACACATGAACCAAATTGGCTTTGAAAGAGAATGGTATAAGTTTCTACTGGACTATATTGCACCCATCACAGAGAAATTGTACCCAGGATACTACACCAAGGTATGTCCACCTTAACAGCAAACTCCTGGTCAGCTCAGCAATACACACACTATTTCCCAGTACAGAGATGCTGCAGTGTGACATAAGCATGTGCATGAGGAAATACACATTTTCTCAATGACATTGTTCTGCCTGATTGTTGCCTTTCTCCTTTAGCAGTGGGATGCAATTTCAGTGTTACAGCCTGCCCTGCAGCTCAGGAGCCACAGACCACCATAGCCCTGTAACAGAGTGCACTTTGTTCTTCTCTCTCAGACCCAGTTTGAACTGGCCTTTGTGGTTCGCTACAAACCTGACGAGCAGCCATCCCTAATGCCCCACCACGACGCCTCCACCTTCACCATCAACATTGCCTTGAACAGAGTTGGCATTGACTATGAGGTGAGTGCCTGCCAGGGGGTCAGGAGAGCAGCACAGCACCTGGAGCAGCTGAAAACCCTTCCCTGATCCACACTGGGTTTCTTCGCAGTAAGGATTACAATGAATGACTGGCTTAGGCTAGGAAAGAGATTTCTGAATGCATCAGAACACAGGTGGTTCCCCAAGCTGTGGACATGATTTTCTGAGCCTGAGAGAGTTTTCAGCCTGTCAGTGGCTGATCTGTTCCCAAGGGGAAGTCTTTTGGGAAAATTTCTCTTTCAAGGACTGTTTTTTGTAAATAGGTTTTGGTTCCCAACACAATGTCACACACATGTTCTCAGTGTGTTTTTCTCTTGTTCCACCAGTGGGACCAGAGAGGTGGTTCCTTTGGCCAATAATATTAACCTGTATCAGAACACCTTATAAAAAGAGCTGCAAACCCCAAAATAAAGTCTTCTGCCTCACTGGGATCAAACCTCACTGTTGTGATTTGAATCCACTCTGCTATTTCGTGTCCATTAGTGACACCAAGCACCTTGTCACATCTTCAGAAGCGCTGTCAGGAGGCAGGGACCCCTTCCCTGAGGTTCTTTTTCCAAGCTGATGTGTCTCTTGTGTTCCCACCAGGGAGGAGGCTGCCGCTTCCTGCGCTACAACTGCTCCATTCGAGCCCCACGCAAGGGGTGGACCCTCATGCATCCAGGACGCCTGACCCACTACCACGAAGGCCTCCCAACCACCAAAGGAACTCGCTACATTGCAGTGTCCTTTCTCGACCCCTAGAGTTCCCAGGAAGGACATTTCCCTGCTGACTTTGAGTGGAAACAGGGAATGCTACTGAGAGTTTCTAAGGCATTGTTCAAAGCTATTTGGAGTTGATTTTTTATATGATTTTTAATATGATTTTTAATGATATTCTAAGACTCCACTACTGGAAGATCTCCCTGTCTGGTACTGCAGGTAATATCTAGGAATATTGCTGTAGAAGTCCAAAGGAGATTTTGTGCCTTCATTTTTGATTTTGCTCCTCATCCACTGTTTCTTGAAAGTGCCGTTTACTTGAACTTTTATCAGTGATTGATTTGCTTTAAAAAATGCTTTTTTGGAGCGGAAATCCAAATGCCTGTTTGGAGGCAAGTTACAAGCTTCTTTTCATCCACAGCATTTTCATGGGACTGGATGTTAGACAATAATTCCTGGACATTATTCTATACATAAACCAATCAGGGAGCTGACTTCAGGAGTCATAACAGTTAAGTGTCACACCAAATGAAACTGAGCTGGAAGAGCCCGAAGATCATCTGATTCCTTACCTCTTTGCTGTCCTTGCAAGCAAATCACAAAGTTCAAAGCAGCAGCAGTGGCAACATAGGTGCTTCTGGTTAGCTAAGGGGAGATCCTCTGATTATGCTTTACCTCTGGGATTAGAATGAAGAGATAAAAGACTCCCCTACCTTCTGTTACTCCAGCTAAGAGCAGCAGACATACCCACACAAATTCAGGCCATGTCAATATGTAGATTAAATCTAAGAAAGGGAAGGCTGGAAACAGCTGCATCAGTCAGGAGGGCTTCACTGCGGAATTGTCTCTGTTCTGTACCATGTAACAATAGTCAAAAACTCTGATGAATTTCTGGATAACAATCCAGAGACCCCAGTGGTCGTTGGTGGCCTCATTCCATTTTTCAGAGATTGTTTTGATAATTTTCTTTGATGGCCCATTCACATTAGATGGAAAGAGCTGTTCTCTGGCTCTTAGAGAAAATAATTATTCAGTGTTTCTATTATTTGAGATTGAAAACCAAAACACTCCATTGCAGAAACTTCTCCAGTGGGGTCAAGGCTGATAGAAATGAATAGCTGGAAAGTGGTGAACCAGTAGGTGTAAAAATATGTTTAGACTAGACTTGTGGCTGGAGAAGGAAGGGGCAGAAACCTTTTCTGCCTGTGAGATACCTGCTCTGTTTGTCAGACACTATTATGCCAGATCAGTGTGTTTCACAAGCAATAAATTCATAGAGTGATTGTCTTTAGGGAAAGAAAAAAAATCTGCCTTTTAGTTGTCTGTAGCTTCTGCAGTGTGAAAGTCAGGGGAGAGCCCTTCTTCTGGGATGGGTCATTCTAATGGGGGCAGAATAGCCTTAGACATGTAAGTTCTGGCAGGAGCTGTACACAATTGGAATGTGCCTGAGGAAAGGGATATGCAGCTTTCCCCACTGCTTTCCTTGAGCTCTTTAGGTGTATTTCGAGGCCAGAGGAGAGAAAAATCCAGGCAGGAGCAATCATTTGAGAAGGAAAACTGTACTACGCCCTGTTACGTGAAATCCAGAACTATCTGTTACCAAACTAAGGGATTGATAAGCCAGTCGAGATGTCCAATATGTGTATTAAGTATTTATTCAGCAGCAGGATTGATTGGGGTTTTTTTATGCTACTTTCTTGTGTGTTTCCTCGTGCCGGTTCGGTGCTGGGCGTTAACGAGCTGTACGGTTTGAGCGTGGGGAACTCGCATTAAACCCTTTCCCGTGNCCGCGCGCGGCGCGCGGCGGTGACGGAACCGCCCCGCGCCTCAGCGCGACGGCGCCGCCGGCTGACATGGCGGCGGTGCGGGAGCGGCGCTGAAGGTGAGCCCCGGGCGGGGCCGGGCCAGGGAACCTGGCAGCTGATCCAGGCCAGGCCACTCTCTCTGAGGGTCGCCTCTGGAGAAGCAGGGATAGGGACAGGGACAAGGGCAGGGACGGGTGAGTGTCGGACCCTCTGGGGCAGGGTCCTGAGGGGGCGCGAGGCGGCACGGGGAGAGCGCTTCCCGCCGTTTCCTCCCGCCCCTGAGGGGTGAGGGAGAGGCGGCGTCCGTCCGGAGCGTCAACCTAACACATTCTCCGGGCACCGGGATGGCGGGGGAGCAGAGCCTGGAGCATCCCTGGGGCACACCGGGATGGCGGGGGAGCAGAGCCTAGAGCATCCCTGGGGCACACCGGGATGGCGGGGGAGCAGAGCCTGGAGCATTCCCCAGGCACACCGGGATGGGGGAGCAGCAGAGCCTGGGGCATTCCGGGATGGCGGAGGAGCGGAGCCCATGACGGAGCTCGGTAGCCTGTGTCACTCATCCGCGGTCACTGTGCCGCAGGGTTGGAGACCGGCTGGACTTGGCGTCGCTGAAGGAGCTGCAGGACGGAGTGTGAGAGAAAGCAGAGCAAACTGCTGCCATTTGTCTTCGAGAGAGCCTCGAGCTGGCCATGTCTGACTTGTGAAAACGTAACTCATCCTGAAAGTAAGCGGAGGCTGGGAAGGAGTAATCACTGTGAGCCTATTTATTGGAAGGGAGAAAGAAAGAGTTTTGGGCTTTTTTCTGATGCATGAATTGTATCTAGTACCTTGTATATAGTGTTAATTTATTTGTTGAAGAAAGCAGATAATTCTTAAAATGCATATTTATCTAGTTCTTGTAAAGATGCTTGGTTAGATCACAGAATCATGGAATGGTTTGGGTTGGAAGGGACCGTAAAGATTATCCAGTTCCACCCCCTGCTATGGGCAGGAGCATGTCCTGCCAGACCGAGTGGATCAAGTCCTGTCCAACCTGGCCTTGAGCATTTCCAGGGTAGGGGTGGCCACAGCTTCTCTGTGAAACCTATGCCAGGGCTTCCCCACCCTCACAGGGAGGAATTCCTTCCTAATATCCCATCTAACCCTACCCTGTGTAAGTGGAAAGCCTTTCCCTGTTGTCCTGTCACTACACCCCCTTGGGTAGCTGGTGACACTTGTCTTTACTGGATTTTTCCCTGTAGCGCAATGTCCCTGCTGTTTACTCGTTCCAACTCAATAGTTGCAGTGAAGAAGGATAAAAGACACATGGCTGAGATAAATGCTTCTCCACTTAAACATTTTGTCACTGCAAAGAAGAAAATCAATGGTATCTTTGAACAGTTGGCTGCATACATCAATGAGAGCTCCTCGTTCTTAGAAGGTAAGCTGAGCTCTTGAACTATGAGTGTGTAACAGTGCTCTGCCCATGTATGATTTCCCCCAAAACACGCACCAAACCCCCTCAATCAGTTAAACAGCACTGCTAAATCTGTGCTTATTTATGCATGCATGTCTGTTTATGCATTCACATTTGTAGGAAAAACTGAAAATTATTTTGTTGAATTTGGGTACAGTTCAGGTTCATATTTTGAAGATGAGAAGTTGGTGCATGTTAAGAAACTGAGCTAGTTAGGAGGCTATGTTTGGGAGTTTTATAATTAATTACACAACCCCAATAGGGTTTTTTTGCCTATAATCCCTGTAATGTTCTTGCCGGAACACATCGTTGCTGCTGACATGTAACATACGCTGTAATTGGCTTTAACAGCTTAAGGCACAGACAGATTTTATCTCTAAGGGTGCTGGGCTGTTTGCAGCATTGGCTGTTCTGTTC
The DNA here is from genome assembly GCA_013399455.1 of Anthoscopus minutus. NCBI lineage: Eukaryota > Metazoa > Chordata > Aves > Passeriformes > Paridae > Anthoscopus > Anthoscopus minutus. The sequence goes on along the minus strand of VWYI01042541.1, from coordinate 291,390 downwards.
AAGGCAGTCCCCAGAATGGGAACAGTTATGAGATACAAAAGAGGCCAATTGATAAATGCTGTTGTAGAATCGCTTCAGGGCATCATTGCCTATGTCAGGATAACTCATATGAGCTGTGGGACACAGATAAATGTTCAGTGTTACCATGACAGAGAGGGCTTTCACCCAGGACTGACTCAGATGGCTTCTGGCATTCAGAGACATGATCTGTTTTGATTTTAGAAACACACAAAAATGCAGAGCTTGATCCTGTGACCACAGAAGAGCAGGTACTGGAAGTCAAAGGCTACCTGTCAAAAGTCAGTGGTATTAGTGAAGTGTTGGCAAGACGGCACATGAAAGTTGCTTTTTTTGGGAGGTGAGTCACGTGCTTGTGTTGCCTCACTCCCCATTCAGTAAAGTATTTGAGTATTGTAGCTGGTAAAAAACACTTATATAAACACTAGTGCTTTAGCTTTTGCTTGTAACATCTGTGTCCCTGATACAGGTGCTCTTGTAAATTGGAAATAAATATTGCATCATGTAATTCTTCAATTTGAAGAATTCTTAAAATAGGGAATAGAAAAGTCTTTTTGCAGGTTACTTCTGGCACCTAAATTGTTGATGGCTCTGATACAGCTTGGCTCTAGAGAACTTGCTTTTGTAATATTGAAGTGAGCACACCTGGCTCTTGGAAGCCTGAATCATTGTCCTTGATCTGACTACAGGACAAGCAATGGGAAGAGCACTGTGATAAATGCCATGCTGTGGGACAAAGTTCTTCCTTCAGGAATTGGACACACCACTAATTGCTTCTTGCGTGTGGAAGGGACAGATGGACACGACGCTTTCCTGCTGACCGAAGGCTCAGAGGAAAAGAAGAGTGTTAAGGTACAATTTCCTTAAGCATTAGGTCATCAGAAATGTTAGAAAAGGGAAGAAAAAAACCTTAAATTTCACAGTTAAGGATTTTTATCATTAAAGGAGTAGAGATGAAGAATGAGTCTTTGTTAGATGTAGGAGGTAAGGAATGAAGCAAGTTGCAGGATGGGGACTTGTTCATTTTATGAAAGAGACTGACATGTTGTATTTGTTAGTGATAGCAGGGAACAATGACTCAGGAAATGCTGAGCTTTCTAAAACTGACGGAATCACAGACTTCCTGGTAATTCCTCAGTAGCATTTCCTGAGAGGAAGAATCTCTCATAAACTCTCACTAGCAGTTACCTTTTTACTAGGACACTCAATAAGGTTTTACATGGAAAATCTTCCAGAGAGAAAATAACTTGAACTTTTGCTTTATCTCAAATTGTCTGTGAACAGCCCTGGAGGGAGGATAATTGTGTTAGTGGGTCTTGGCATACAGGAAATGTTGTTTCCATCTTTTCATAGACAGTAAACCAGCTGGCTCATGCCCTTCATCAAGATGAACATCTGAATGCTGGCAGCCTAGTCAGTGTGATGTGGCCCAATTCCAAATGTTCTCTCTTAAAGGACGACCTGGTGCTGATGGACAGGTGAGAAATAGCTTTCTTTCCTTTCCTGCTTATCGCAGACTAATTATGGAAGTGTTTTCAAATATATATTTAACAAAGCTCAAGGAAATGGACTCTGGTCTAATCTAAGACAGTGACCAGAAGTCCCTTGCTGTAATTAACAGTGTGATTTTTCTTGGTCATTACTTCCTGTTAGCCTGTACTCTGTCACCTCCAGGCAGCATAGTTCAGACTTGGGAAATTAATGCTCTTAAAAGTTCTTATTAACTATTTAAGTTCTGGTTTTGCTGTATTCACAGCACAGTAATATCTCATTTCTCTTTATTGCTAGCCCTGGCATTGATGTAACCACAGAGCTGGACAGCTGGATTGACAAATTCTGTCTCGATGCTGATGTATTTGTCCTGGTGGCAAATTCTGAATCAACATTGATGCAAACTGTATGTGCAAGTCCACTTGTTCAAAGAATTTGGCTAAAGGTTAAAAACATTTGACATATTAATCTAAAGAGGTTTTGTTTCACTTTCCTTAGGAGAAGCAATTCTTTCACAAGGTGAATGAACGTCTATCTCGACCCAATATATTTATTTTAAATAACCGTTGGGATGCATCTGCCTCTGAACCAGAATACATGGAAGAGGTTTGTGATGCATTTAAACTGCTTCTCTTTACATGGATATCATGGGGGCTGTTTTGACTCCAGTCCTTGGGGATACAGCCAGTGCTATGTGTGATTGTTTTACAGGTTGGATTTTTATCACCTTAGTGTGGAGACTATAGGGAATATAGACTGGTGATCAGGACATGACTCTTGAAATTTCTGAGCAGGAAATCAAGACTCTTACAGGGGCCGTTTGAAGTTAGATAACTTTAGATAACCTCTGGAAAATTCCACAAAATAGCAAATATTTTTTCATGCATTTTTGGTAGCTTAGACCAGCAGAGGGCATTTGGGTGCCTGGTCTAACCCTTGAGAGATGGATAATGTGGATTTAACTGCGTGTGTGGTTTCTCATGTCTGTCCCTCAGGTGCGCCGGCAGCACATGGAGCGCTGCACCGGTTTCCTGGTGGATGAGCTGGGTGTGGTGGATCGAGCCCAGGCAGGAGATCGAATTTTCTTTGTGTCTGCGAAAGAAGTGCTGAATGCCAGGATTCAGAGGGCTCAAGGGATGCCAGAAGGAGGTGAGGAAAGCTAGCAGAAGCTTACCATTGACTTACAGAGAAGAAAATAGAGAGTATCTTGTTTCAAAATATATATGAAATTGGGATAAGCAAAACTATTAATAAGGCATTCACAACGGAAGGAGTGACTTAGTAACACTTCTGCATTGGCTTCAGTGTAAAGCAAGAGCATTTCCTGATGTCCAACATCTGATTGCTTTCTCAAAATTAAGTGGTTGTTTTGTCTGTTCCTTCTCTCAGGTGGAGCATTGGCAGATGGATTTCAAGTAAGAATGCTTGAATTTCAAAGCTTCGAGAGAAGGTTTGAGGTGAGCATTATGTGTGCTGCCCTGTTGGTTAGATGTTACCCCTGAAAGATTGGCACTTGCTGGGACACATTTTGGAAATAGATTGTACAGGAAGAAGCAGCTGTGTTAGTATGGTCCTGCCTGCTGCTAATCTTGGGCTCCCTTTTGTATACAGGAATGCATCTCACAGTCAGCAGTGAAAACAAAATTTGAGCAGCACACGGTGAGAGCGAAGCAGATTGCAGAAGATGTTCGTCTCATCATGGACTCTGTGCACGTTGCTGCCCAGGAACAGCGGTGAGAGCTGGTGCTTGGTGCTTGCATCAAACTGAAGTTTGTATTCTGGGAGATATGTAAGGGAACATGAGCATTTGAAATGCAAAGCAGAATACAGAGTGTTTTAGAGTGGGAAGGACATGTATTGGTGGTCTTGCCTCTAGTGAATTATGGAAGTATTGAGAAAAGGACCTTACTTTTGTACTGTGCCATGACTGTGTAATGTGTTGCAGATGTTTTGTTACTGGGCAGGAAAATCTGTCTTATTTCTAGAATTCAAAAATATTTATAGATCAAAAATGTATTTATCTGGCATTTTGATGGACAGGTTATTTTTTCACCAGAGTTTACTGTCTGGAAATGCGAGAGGAACGGCAGGATCGTCTAGGTTTTATTGACAAACAGCTGGAGCTCCTCACCCAGGACTACAAGCGGAAGATCAAACAAATCACTGAAGAGGTGGAGAGGCAGGTAAGGAGGAGTGTCTGCAGAAAACTGGATTGTCTTAAAAAGCTACCAGCATGGTGGGGAAAATGCACAGTGCTGACAAAGCTTTGAAGTACTAGAAATGTGGGAGTTACAGATGGGAAGAGGAGAAAAGCTTTCAGAAGCTCTATTTTCTCTCTTGTGCTGTTTCTCTAGGTGTCAAATGCAATGGCAGAAGAAATCAGACGGCTCTCAGTGTTGGTAGATGAATACCAAGCAGACTTTCATCCTTCTCAAGTAGTTCTTAAAGTGTACAAGAGTGTAAGTGATGTTTGCTTAAGCAATTCAAGAGACCTTTTTCAGCTCTGAGTAATTATGCCAGCTCATTGAGAAGTTTAACAGTCTTCCAACTAGGATATGAGCTAAAACTTTAGCTTTTTAATAACCTCAGTAATAAATTGACACATGTTATACATCCCATTATATGAATTGAACAAAACTTTTCCTGAACTAAATAGTCCATGTGAGAGGTTTTTTTTTATTTGCCTTTTTATCCCCTTCACTGATAAATGGGGGGAAGTACGAAATTAATGTTAGAACACTGGGCAGACAGATTGTGTGCTCCTCTTCTGGGAGGGTCTTTTTAACTAGCAAGCTCTAACACCTTCAGCCTGCATCTTGGCCATGTTTATTCTAATCTTAATAACCCTTTCTTTCTTTGTCAGGAGCTGCATAAACACATAGAGGAAGGCCTGGGCCGTAACATGTCAGATCGTTGCTCCAGTGCTATCACAACTTCCTTGCAGACAATGCAGCAAGAAATGATAGGTCAGTTCCACAGGCAATATTGCCCTTTCTCTTCCCTTGAATTGCAATGCAAAATAACTAGGTAGATGTTCTGGTTTCTCATTAATCCAGTGGCTGATGTGCAGCTGGCACCATCTTAGTTTCCATCTTGATGAGTAATGGTGTTGTGCAGTTCTGTGTCTGAAGTTGTGCAGTGATTTCCTAATGAATATGTGCAGTCACAGTGTAATCCTCATGACAGAGAGGAACCGTGGCTTTGGAAATCTGGGAGATACTCACATCAAATCCTAATGAAATACAACTAGGTGCCTGATTGAATATGGGACTATGGTGCCTAAAGACTTGTAGAACTGGGTTTCAGATTTTGTTTCCCAAGTAAACTTCAGCTACCTGTAATGATTTTGTAGGGTCCATGGAAAGATTTGCTTCTGGGTTGGTCTGAAGAATGAAGAATTCAATAATAATTGATGATTATCTCTTACTTTGCAACAAGCCTGGCTTGTGAAATTTAACATACTAAGCAAACTAACTGTGGAGAATGAACCAAGCCATAAGCATCCTGATTGTGGAATACAAGACCAGTTAATTCTTGTGAACTCAACAGCCATTTTTTGCATGTTTTTTGTTTTCTGTCTGTGTAGATGGCTTAAAACCCCTCCTCCCAGTGTCTGTGCGGGGCCAGATGGACATGTTAATTCCTCGGCAGTGCTTCACGCTCAGCTATGATCTGAACTGTGACAAGCTTTGTGCTGACTTCCAGGAGGACATAGAATTCCATTTCTCCCTTGGATGGACAATGCTGGTGAACAGATTTTTGGGACCAAAGAATGGTCGTCGGGCCTTGATGGGCTATAATGACCAGGTAGAATACCTCGTTGAGTGGTTGGGGTAGATGCTCCTTGTTTCAATGGCTGCTGAGGTTCCTTTGGTGGGAAGAGCAGTGGTTTGCCTCCTTTTATTCTCTCCTTTGATTTGGTTTTGTCCCTGCTTTTCTAATCAGGTTCAGCGCCCTTTAACACCGGCAAATCCCAGTCTGCCTCCTTTGCCTCAGGGTTCTATGACCCAGGAAGAACTCATGGTGTCCATGGTGACTGGACTGGCCTCTTTAACTTCCCGAACTTCCATGGGGATCATCGTGGTTGGTGGTGTGGTATGTGTGCATTCTAGGCAGCATTTTTATAACTTAAGTTGGAGCACTGATATCAAAAGCACTTGCACTGCCAGATCCTGTAGATATCTGTTCACAGATTGTGATCTGTTTTCTCCTTTGATCTTCTGTGTGAGTACAGTGAGCTGGTTTTGCAATGCTCTGTGCACCGTTGTTGGGAGTGAGTCTGAGATGATGATTGTGTAATTTATTTCTCTTTGTGCTTCTTTAGGTCTGGAAGGCTGTGGGTTGGAGATTGATTGCTCTCTCTTTTGGCCTTTATGGGCTGCTCTACGTGTACGAGCGCCTCACCTGGACCACCAAAGCCAAGGAGAGAGCTTTCAAGAGGCAGTTTGTGGAGTATGCTGGGGAGAAACTGCAGCTCATTGTCAGCTACACGGGCTCCAACTGCAGCCACCAAGTCCAGCAGTGAGTTCCCTATATTCACCTCATGGAAATTCTGTTTGGGTTTTTTTTTTTAATGCTATTCCTTGTTAAAAAAAAAACCAAAAGATCATGCTGAATTCCAGATTTTAAAAAATGTAATGACACATGTTTTAAAATAATATTACTTTTATTTTGAATATTTAGTGTTTGGATGCTGTTAGGCACTAGGCTTAATGTACATCCATGTTTGAAATCAAAATGCTCTGATATATTCTTGTGCAGAAGTGGAAAGATGACATCTGAGTCACGATACCATCATCCCTATACATCAGAGTGATTTATTCCTTGAATATGCTGCTTGATCTGACTTTCCATCATATTCAACTCTTTTTGTTTCATAGAGAGCTTGCTGGAACATTTGCTCATTTGTGTCAGCAAGTGGATGTCACACGGGAGAATCTTGAGCAAGAAATTTCTGCCATGAATAAAAAAATTGAAGTTTTGGATTCACTGCAGAGCAAAGCAAAACTGCTCAGGTGAGATTTGATTATTCCATACAATGGTTTTTCATGTGATTGCCCCAGGATGTTCATATGAGCTGTAGCTTAGAGTTCACTCTGTCTTCGTCGTAGCACTTGATGTGCAGGTGTCAGCTTTTTTCCCTACCAAGTCATGTTCCCTTTCATGAGGTGCTTTCCTATGGACTGTTTGACAGTCATTTAAAGCTTCTGTCTCAGAAAGCACCGTTTTCTTCCTGTTTTATTTGTTTGGAATTACAGTTCCTTCCCATTTATGAAAACATAGTCTTGCACTCCTACAAACTCCTTCAGGCCCTTAGAAAATTATGAAAAAAGTCTTGCTTTCACCTTTGTACACAGTTGTGCTGCTTTCTTTACCCCACAGAGGCTGTTGGGAAGACTTTCAAACATTCCCTACCATGCAGTAAGACCAATGTGAAGTTGTATCCAAGATCTCTGTTTGAACCTCAAAGCTTAGGGACTGACAGCAGGCAAGCATTCTTGACCTGCAAAGAATGGCAGCAGCCTTCTGGAATGAACCTCTGGCACCCCATGCTTTGCTGTGTACTTGTTTTTGTTGTCCTTTCTGACTGGCTTGGGAGGAGCTGTTTCATTCACCTAACAAAACTTTCTGTCCTTGCAGGAACAAAGCAGGTTGGCTTGACAGCGAGCTCAACATGTTCACACATCAGTACCTGCAGCAAAGCAGATAGTGTGAGAAGAAGAGAAAAAGAAGTTTCCCTTCAGTGCTCACTTAAGTACTGCAGAGAACATGGTGGGTGATGGAATTCCCTAAAGGGAATGAGCAATACTGCTGTGTTTCCAGTTGCTGTGTGAACAGTAGGATTCTGCTTCCCTGTTCTGTGTCCCACCTCTAAACACTAGCTGTTAATAACTCTTTTTCCTTGTGAGACCAGCCTACTTCAGGAGGAATGTGTGCTTTATACATTTACAGGGGGCTCTTACTTCATTTTGCTTTAAACAAATTTAAAGCAATCAAGCAAATACTTATCAGGTTAAAAGTTATTCTGACACATCTTTATGGAGTAATTTGTTTCACTTCATAAAGACTGAACTTTTGACTTCTAAGCCCCAGGTTGATGTATGTGTGACAAGCAGCTGGTTGACTAAACACAGATCCCACGCACACAGATGTGATGGTGGTTTCACAAAGCATTTATAGCCCACACTGGCTTGTTTCTGAGGTTAATATTCCATTATTCTAGAACATAGCAGAAAATCACATTGTCCCTTCATAGAAAGGTTTATTGCTCTCAGATGCTTAAACCTCTCACTAAAACCCAGTTCTCTCCTGGAGCCAGAGGGACTAAGATTTTGCTTTGGTAAACTTGGTGAATTTGGAGTTAGTTTCTTCCTCTTAAGAGCTCTTTAATAACACAGTTCTGCCCATTTCCTGTCAAGAACAAATAGTTTGCAAGGACAGAACCAGTTTCTGTGAAGGAGATAGTGCTGATAATTTTTCCTCTTGCTGAGGAAGAAAACTAGGAAAGAGAAGCCAGTTGATGCAATGTAAACCATGGCATTGTGAGCTGAGTTGATGAACGTGGGGTGTTTTTGGAAAAGCACAGCTGTGTTTCTGGAAGCAGGCCTGTGGAATTCCATTACCACTGTTTGGCCACAAGAACAGCGTGTGGATTACCTGCCATAAGAGATGTTGCTTCGTGTAGAGTTCCCACAGGATGTTACAGTCTGAGCAGCAATAGGATTTTATGTTTCTCTTCTGTTAAAAGTATCAGAACATGCTGGCAAGTGCAGCTCCTCTGGGCTGGGGGAGTTGTGGCTCTTCTAGTTCATGCCAGGGCAAGAATGGCTTAAAGAAACTTGGGGTTTTTTTTCAGTACATTTTTATTTGAAAATACATGAAATTAGTTGTTGAGTTTTGCCCTCATGCATTTGGAATATAATATTTGGGAATTGTAAGGACTTGAGTCTCTTCCTGTTGGAATTGATAGAGAAGAAATTCTCAATGATTTTAGAAGCCTGAGTAGGATTAAGTTCCTCTATTGCAAGCTGCTTCTCCTCTTTGTAGGTCAGTATTTTGCCATGTGTTGGTTTTAATCGTTCTGTTGCCTACAAAATGTCTGAGTCCAGAATCGGATCCTGTAGTTCTGAGGTTAGTGACAACCTAAATCTCTTCAGCATCACACACATAGAACATGGGCTATCTTTGAGCAGGGCCCAGCTGAATTCAGAACTACTGAGCAGTAGGGTGTTTTTCTAATTGACAAAGAGACTTTTCCCTTGAAAACGGCTTTAGGATTTCTCATTCATGGTCAGGTGTGAATATATGTACCTGTATAAGTCCAATGTTTTTCATATCATGGAAGTTCCAGAAAGAAGCTGCCTGATACTTGAGGGAGTAAAAATAGTGAAAGGTTAGTAAGTACTTCTTAGGTAAGGCTGTTCTGAGATTTGCAGAAAGACTTGAAGTATCTTGATTGTGTAGGAGGTGGCCATGAGACTCTTATATCCCTAGAATGCAGAAAGGAAATAAACCTTTCCCTTCCAGTAGAGAGCTTTGACTCCAACTCAGACTGAAATGCTCTTTATATCAGAAGGATTTTTTGACCTTGACCAGGTTCCTCAGGCATCCACCAGGATGGGAATTTGAGGATGAGCAAGAAAGAAATTTGAGTCCTTGCTTCTGGAAGTGTGTACTCTGAGTTTTGGTGCAGTATATTGGAATAAGTAGAATCATCTAGTCTTACTCTGCTGTAGGTCTTGGCTGAATAAATTTGTATCTTAAGTCTCTCAAGCTGACACAAACACAGTTATAATAAGCTGTGTTCTGTTCTGTTGAGTTAAAATATTAAGCACATCCCTAATACACATGGATATTGTTAATTCCAGGTCAGGACAGAGGATGATGTACTCCTCAGCAGCTCATGACTGCTTGAAATGCTTTTGAAGAGTAGTGTTAGCATGTCCTCAGCAGCCCTTAGGGGAAATCTGATAAATGATCTGATCTTTAAGCCAGTGTCTTATCTGTGGAGGGAGACTGATGGTTCTTAGAACCCGGTGCCTTGCTGTGTGTGTGTCTGGTGCTGCTCAGGCCTGGGTGCTGTCAGCATTCTCACTGCAGAGCTGAAGCCTAACCTACAGAATGGGGGAAAGAACCACTTGAACTTTTTCAGAAGTAAAGCTGCTAACGTGTGGGTGTAACCCTTGTCCTGGAAGCCCAAGTGATCAAGAATCAAACTTTTAACAGACAGGCTTATAAAAGCTGGATTCCTCTGAAACAAATTACAGCTGTACTTCTTTAATTGAGAGTGGTGGAGGAATGAACACTATCACAAGGAGTTTGTTCTCTTCTGATTTTCATAAAGAATGCTAAACTGTTTCTTAAAACAGGTAGTTACAAAAACAGTCTTCCCCAAACTCCCATTAAAGAAGGTCAGCTAAATGCACTTTTATCTTATTGCTGCTACTTACTTTTCCTGTTGCATTATGTTGATGGAGCTCTTTGAAATACTCTTACCAGTTTTCTCTCTGCTGTATTTAAGGTGGTAAATTTGCATGAGTTAGTCCTGTAACAGTGCTGTAAACAATGGAAACCAAAAATAAAATGAATTGGAAAAACATTTCTCCTGCTGTGTCCGGCATGTTGTGATACAGTTTTCCAGTGTATCAGCTTACATCAGTATGTATAGCTTTGCTGCTTTGTTGTACTGAATTGCATGTTTGACACCAGTGACTTTTTTTCTACGTTCTTATTTTGAAAATTAATAAGGAGATCAAAGATACTGAATTGTCAGATACAAAGTTTTAGTTGCATTAAACTATCGGCATTGAATCCGTTATCTGGTATTGTAGGAAGTAATAGTGAGCAACTACTGAGTAGTTTTGAGGTGGCCTGAAACTGTGGTGGATCAGTATCCAAGGCTGATAAGTTACACCGGGCGGGTTTTTCCGTGACAAGTTTTCAAAAACAACTTCCATTGGGCTCTGGAGGTGCTGGGGGTACGCGTCCTTTCCGCCACGGGCGGCTGCTGCCGGGGCTCAGCCCCGAGCGGCTCCCGCGCCTGCTGCGGCCTCCGTGCCCCGCGCATGCCGGGAGCGCCGGGCCAGGGGCGGGCCCGCCCGGGGCAATCGCGGCG
>VWYI01042541.1:251538-280532 GCA_013399455.1 Anthoscopus minutus | reverse complement strand
TCGGAGCGGCCATTCCCCATTCAGGCCCGGCTCGGAGCGGCCATTCCCCATTCAGGCCCGGCTCGGAGCGGCCATTCCCCGCTCGGAGCAGCGGCACGGGCGGTGCAGGTGGGGCCAGGGAACGCGGGGCGGGCGCGGGGAGCGGCGCAGCCCCGGAGCCGCAGGGCCCGGCGGGACTCGCGGGGAGGGACGGGAGGGGAGGTTTCTCCGTTCTCTGCCGGCTCCCAACCCGCCCCTTGGAGAGGAAAAGGGAATTTTACAATGCTCGGGCTCTCTCCCCTTCCTCGTGGCGGAGTGCTGAGCAACTTCCTCCGCGCAGCTCCCCAGACGGCCGTCGTTTACTCCTGACTGCGGGAGGCGAAGCTCCTTTTCACAAGGGTTTCAAATTAGAGTTTCATAAACCTGAGCCGCGGGGTTGGGCGTGAAGGACTTGTAGATTCTGCCAAGAGTGGACCTCATCTGGTAAAACCCTTCCAGAAAGTCCCTTGACTGATGTTATTTTTAGAGTATTTGCTTTCTGATGAGCAATAATGAGACGATGCTTATCAAAGCTATTAGATTTGTCCTGTGAAGGCTTCGAGAACTACGGTTTTCAAATAGTTTCAAAATTAGTGCCTCAACACTGATATTTCTGTTTTATGTTCTGTAGTGCACCTCTCCCTTCTTTTTGATAACAAAGAGATGTAGTTTGTTGATTGTTAGCACTGCTCTAGATTCCTCCCCTTGCTGTTGTGTGTATTTGATTCCTCATGTCCAGTTGCCAAGGTAGCAGACACAAAAACAAATCAGATGAGCTTTGCAGGAGGTTTTGGGGATCCTTTAGAACAAAAGAAACACATAGTTCTCTTGAGAACGTAATTTATCAGTCTAGTCAAAAGCAGTGTGGGAGTTTGGGTTTCGAGTTTGCAGCTGTTTTATTTAAAAATCCACTTTCTGCAAATTTGGAGGAGCTTGTGATGTTGTAAAGATGTTGAACAGTGTGACATCCTTTCAGTCAAACTAGGCATTGTATATTTATCTGTTTATTAACTCCTTTTCACCTCCCTGTTCTAATAATAGGGCATCCCTTTGTGGGATTTAATTTAATTTAAGGATTGGAATTGCCTGAACCTGTAATCCTGAGTAATAGTTGAGCCTTTTGGAGCCTTCCTGCCTGGGGAACATGGAAAACAGCTTTGACTCTGTATTTATTTTGGATGTAGTAGATACATTCATATTAATTAGTTATATTTTGAATTTATGAGCATCCTGGTGTTATCACAATAAAAATTCCAATGTTTAAAAAGAACATTGTAGCAGAATTGCATAAGTGTGTCCTAAATAACAACCCCTAAACCAAGTGTCTCTTATTTAGCTTTTTGATGTAAATTTTTCATGTTTACTGTTTCTTCTGTCAGAGTTTCTCTGTTAAGTCAGCTCCCAGTTTCAGGGTGCGAGATATTTGACAATATATCCAAGGGGAGAGAAGCATCTAGTGGTGCCAGCTCTGAGCATAAAGAGTTTTGAGACTGGCTGATCTCTCAGGAGCAAGAATCAATATTTCAACAGCTGTAAGTATTAGCCCCTGAAAGTGGTTTCACCTGTGTCTGCTTCTTCACTTAATGTAGTGAATTTATGTAGTTCACTCTTCCTGTGGCTTTACGTTAAAATTTTTTTGTAGGATGGACTCAGAGCTCCTGAAGAGGCTGCGCCAGGCCAACCAGGACCTTCTACAAAGGCTGAGAATGAAGCAGGAAGAGATCAGAAAAGGACTTCTCAGCAAGCAACTCCTTCCAGCATCTCTTCATAGCAGTACAGCTGCTGACAGATGTGTCCCCTTGCCCAGGAGAATGGTATGTGTGGTGTCTGTGCTAGAAATTTAGGGCAGCAGATGGGCCTCTGTGACAGACAGCAGCTCTGCCTGTGGTGTGGTGTGGTCAGGGAGACACATGGACACATGTGGACACAAAGTGGTATTTGGAACGTGGAGTCTGTTAGAAAAGTGGCTGCCCTTTGGATGTTGTTTATTCTGTGGTCTCAGTCTGTTCTCCTGGCAAAGTGTTTGGAGATCAGTTCCTGCCTAAGACAGGCAGGTTTCTTCTTCTGAGATAGGAATGAACATTGTGGAACAAAATCCTTTTGTTTCTTCTAAGCACAAGGGCTGAAAGTTCAGTGGTTCCTCAAACTGGGAAAAGCTGCATTTAGCTGGATCTCTTTCTTACACTCTCCAGAACATAAGGATTTTGATTTTTCCCCTGCAGGAATTTAAAGGAATAAATGGACTAGAATGAGAGGTTGATTTAGTGAGAGAAATGTTCTTATGAGAAGTATTTATAGCCTGACTGCTGGTATGTGTTAAGGGAGTCTCTGTGCTTACAGAAGGAAGATCAGGTTGATGCAGTAAAGTCTACAGCTGACCCTGGAATAATGGTGCTTGTGGAATCCAGAGCTGGCCCAGCTCTCAGTTCATCTCTCAAACACAGCAGCAGTGACAGAGGGGTACAGCAACAACAAGCAAAGACACAGGAGGGAGCAGATTGTGATTCCAACTTTCCTGGGAAAGAGAAGAATGTTACACCAGTGTCTGCAACCATTATGTGTGGCAAAGAAATCTCCAGAGTGGATGGGGATGGCTCAGGGAAGGATGAGAGTGCTCAAGGAAGACCAGAGGAAAAATCCTTCTTTCTGGGACAGGGAGAGGACAGAAAACAGTCTGCTCTGCCACGTAGTTCCCATGAGAAAACTCATCCAGGGCCATCACTCAGCAGAGAGGAAAATAAAGAGACCAGTGAGAAGCACGTGGTCATCAAAGAGCCCCACGTCCCTAAATCAGTCCTGCTGACATCTCGGTCCAGGGAGTTGAAGGTAAATGTTAAACCAGTGCTTTGCTTATTTTCCTGAAACCAGAAATCCCTAACCCTTCAGTGTGAAGTTCCCTGTCTTTTGCATGTCATGCACGTGCTGAGGGAAGCAGGCAGGTGCAGTGCTGCTGCTCCCCAGTTTTGTCTCCTTAGGCATGAAGGGCAGGCCCTGGCTGTGATCATCCTCCAGGGCAGCACAGGTTGCCTGATCTTTGGGGATGTGCAATGCAGCTCAGCATTTTGTTTAAAGCTCTGAAAAATCCTGCCTTACTTGGGCAAGTCCCTGCCTCTTCTTTCTCTTTTATTTATTGACAAGACAAAGGGCTGCTGAGCAAATCACTGGTAGAGGCATAGATAGAATCCAGTCTCAAGCTAAGGCACAGCTGTCCCATCTGAACAGCTGCCACTTGTCTCCTCAGCTGTACCTCTGAATGTCCTGTCAGATGATTAGGAAGTCTTTATGAATTGTTTTCTTTCAGAAGGAAGCTTCTAGTGTGACTCTGCAGCCTAACCCTGAAGAAGATGCCACAACTGTCAGCAGCTGGTCTGCCCATCCTTTCCTGGGCTATGACTGGATTGCAGGTGAATCCTAACTCTGAAGCAAAGCTCTTAGTGTGATGTGGTGATGTCAAGAGTTAAAAGACACTAATGACCCCTTTGAGGTGTGATGGAGCTGCTGTCCTAGGGCCAGTGGAGCAGGTCCCAGCAAAGGGGCTGCAGCTTTGTGTGAGGCCCCTCTCCAGACTAGAGATGTCCTGTGCTTCCCTGGAGTGCTGAAGTGGCAGTGGTATGGGAATCCAGGCAGCAAATGGCAAAGCTGAGTGGGGTCAGAAGGGATACCAGGTACCTGGAATGAATGAATGCAATAAGGGACCCAAACCACACAGTAAATCTCTGGCTTCACATGATGTTCTGCCCTTCTTATTATCATTGTTTTGTTTTGACTGTACCTTGTGAGGCTTGCTTTGGTACTTTCCCAAATTTTGTAAATCGTTTTCTCTTTCCCTGGTGTTCCCAGGACTCCTTGATATAAAGTCTTCAGTGACAGAGGAATCTGAGCAATACTTTGCTGAGCTGCAGGAGTTCCGACAGTCCAACAGAGAAATCTGTATTCATCAGCAGCACCTGGAGTAAGTGGGAATGAAGAAGGGCTGAAGCAGCAATGTTCAATCCCTCAGTAATCCCTGTAGTAATGAGAGACATAGTTTGATTGGAGCAGGACATAGCAAGCTTGGCTCTGAGGGTCTTTATTTCCCTCCCAGTCATGTGTGCTTGGAAAAGGCAGTGCTGTTCAGAGGGCCAGCCCCTCTGTCACTAACTGGTTTTCTTGTGTGTTTCTTTAGGCCCAAGGCTCTGGATTGCACAGGTCCTGAACAAAAACTGGATTTGATAACTGGTTCTCATAAGTGTAAGATCATATTTCTTCCTAATGCAATTTCTGTGAATAAACAACTAAGCAGTCTTTACCTGTCATCCTGAGAGAGCACCACATCATGCAAGACCAGCAAGAATGTGTTATTTTCAGCTGCAGCTTTTCAACTTCCTACTCCAAAGATACCTGGGTCTTCTAGGGATCCTCTCTCAGTGTCATTTTAATTTGTCAGGGTTTCTTGTAATTGGCTAATGTTCTGTTTCTAAATTGAAGAGGTTGAAGTTTTGGTTTTGCTTTTTAGGAACTTACTTGGGGGCAGGAAATGTGTTAAGATATTTCAGGAGAAGTAGCTCTTTTTATAGAATGCAGGTGTGGCACTGTGATAGAGCAGAGCTTTTTTGGCTGGGTTCAGGGACCTTGTGACAGACAAGAACTGTGATGAAGGTTTGTTGCTCCATGCAGGTGTTTTCTGTTACCGATTAAACCAGCGCCTCTTCACTGTCCCCATGGATTCAGAAGCTGCCTGCCCTGTGTGTGGGACCCCACGTGCCCACCAGCCCCCAGGGACACTGGAAGAGCCAACCTATGTCAGGTAAATAAGAATTATTGCTTTGTAATAATGACAATTCAGGGAAAGAGTAGGAAAGAAAAAGCTGATCAGTTGAAGGAGAAAAGAGCATCACAACAGTTCTGGAGAAGGTTGCTGTTTCAATGCAGAGATCTCTTGCTTAAAAACTCCTTATTGATTATTTCTATAAGCACAAACAGTCTTGAAGTCAATGAGAAGTGCATGTTTTGTCTGAATTTGGTTCAGAATCTGAATGTACATATGAGGTGTCTACTGCTCTAAAATGCTCCAGAGTGGTTCACTTTGGGGTTAGACCCTTGGATTCTGAGTGGGAAAGCATGCAGATTCCCTGTTCCTTGGCAGAGGTGCAGGCAGTCCCTTCCCTCTGTGCTCCCAGGGTCAGCATTCCCAGGTCTGTGCTCCTGCCAGCCCACGAGTACAGAGCCCATCGCCGCAGGAGCTTCCAGCCGGCCGACGACCTCGCGCTGCCTTCGGTGAGTGCTGCCTTCCTGCTCGTGGCACCACC
This sequence comes from Anthoscopus minutus, assembly GCA_013399455.1. Taxonomy (NCBI): domain Eukaryota; kingdom Metazoa; phylum Chordata; class Aves; order Passeriformes; family Paridae; genus Anthoscopus; species Anthoscopus minutus. The sequence goes on along the minus strand of VWYI01042541.1, from coordinate 275,226 downwards.
CCAGCTGCTCCTTGCCTTATAGCCAAAACAAAAGAGAATCTGGGACTCGTTCCCTTGGCAGAGCTTCCACTACCGTTTTTGGTGTCAGTGAGATACCCAGAACATCGTTTGGTGTGTTCTGAGCTCTTGCCTTTGTGTGAGGGACATAAAGTGTATGAAGTATTTCCAGTGCTTTGCACTGCACAAAAGGAAATGCCACGTGGAGCTGGGTCCTTTTAGGGCAGATATGGCTGACGTGTCTCAGGCATTGGCCTCTCAACCATAGCTAAGAGTGCCTGTGTTTGTTTCCACAGATGTTAAGGAGGTTGAAAGGCAGGTGTCCGTGAAGTATTCACAAAACCAGTAGAGGCAAGGGTAGAGCTGTTGTGTTGCTGATCCTGTATTCCAGCCAGGAGTCAATGCTGCAGGCAGTATTGCTAATCTAACCTAGCCCAGGCCTAGAGATTTCCAGGGAAGAGGTGGGAGGAAGCTTAGTTTTGAGGTTTAGGGAACCTAAACCTAGTTGAGACAGGTTCAGAGGGGTCAGGTGCTCGAGTTCACAAAGTGGGAGATCATTTAGAAGTGTGGAAGAGGGGACAAATATGTAGTTCTTTATTTGAGGTTTCATTTATTTCCTGTTAGTCATATAAAACTCAAAAAAGAATAGATTAATTACTCATTTAAACCTCCCTGTGAAGGAGTTAGTTCTAAATAATAGCAGGCCACAATAGATAAAAAAGGGTAAAGCATTCCCATCCTTTTTTCACAGCATTGCCTGGCTGGCTGGGAAAGCATGGTCCCTTCCAGCAAGGCCCTGCTCAGCAGTTTGGATCTGCGAGCCTCTCTGGAAGAGAAGCCTTGGCCCTGTCCTCGCCTGGTAAGCACAGCCTCCAGAGCCCCAGAGGTGCTGGGAATTCACAGAGGGAAATTGTGGCCCTGTCTCTAAAGGATGTGATGACTATTGAGGGCTGAGCAAACAAAAATGCCTGGAAGAGTATCTCCTTTACACTACTGAGAAATGTTTTCCTTCTGCTGACAAGTGTGCACAGAGAGAAAAAAGCAAATGGAACTGAGTAACAGGCAAAAGCCTGTTCAGCTCACCAGTCTGCATCAAAAAGGGAAAAATCACTTTGGCATTCTTTGATCCATATCTTCTTTATTTGGATTCCAGGACTCAGTGTCCAGAGTGTCAGGAGAAGCCAGAACTGACAAGTTTCTACAGAGTCCTCACTTGGCCCAGCTGAGGTTTAGCAGAGCAAACCCCAGGACACCAGGCAGCAGCTCTCAGCTCAGACCCAGCTCCCTCAACACTCTGCACCATTGATGTGAATCCCTCGGGGAAGGGATGGGCACAGCACGTGGAAACAACTCAGAAACAAAGATATTTGGATAAATATAGGTTGGATAAAAATAAATCTTTGGACAGATTTTCTCCAGCTTTAAAAGTCACGTGTGTACGTGAGCAGCCAATATACAGATCTGAGTTTGTCCAGTCCACTATGTTCACTTTGATTTTTCTGCCTTTTACAGCTACTTCTGAGCAGCTGCAGGAGCTGTCCCAGGCAGGGCTGGGTAAAGTGTCCAGGAGCAGTGCATCTGCCACCTCAGCTGAGTAACCAGCAGTGTAGCATCAACTCTGAATGCCAGGGTGAGGAATTGGCCTGGCTCAGTGGAGTGACACAAATATGTTTATTTCCACATATTTGAAACATGACACTCAATTTTCTAGTGCCTGAGTTTCTCAATAATTTGTAAAAATTATAAAAATCCAGTTTATTCTCAGTGCAATGTGTGCAGCTGCAGAGTGTATTACATCAGAGTTACTTTGAATGTGAAAAAAACATGTTAAAGTAAAATGAGCTTTTATTCATTAGCTAGATAGTGCCTTAAAATGTTTGCAAATTTTGCTTGCCTCTACTTTTCCAAGTTTTCTGGAGATAAACCAAAAAGGCATTTTAGAATTTTTAAATTGTACCAAACCAAATGACTTCACATAGAGTGTGATTTGTTTAAACTTCATAGACCTGTCTTGCTTTCCTTGTTTGAAAACAATAAAAGTAATGTTTTGTTTTACTTTGAATTTTCTGAAACAGAAATTCCTACATCAAACATATTTCAGGGAGCTAACTTGAGAGAATGAATTTGTTTTGTGCAGCTTCTTGGCATTCAGTTACTTATATATCAAATACATTATTTATTAAATCAAATGCATGAATAGACTTTTTTAAACAAGGAGAGGAATATTACAAGTTTACAAAATCTTAATGTAAGACTTGGAATGAAAAATGAAGAGCATGACTTTTAGCATGCCTTCAGCTTTGGGTTGTGTATCTGTAGGGGCAAGTGAATGGAATTGGTCATGTAATATCCATTATTGGAAATACCAATTTTAAAACAGGCTAATCCAGTGACTGTAGAACACTAGGTACCAAATTTTATACCAAATAGGACAAATTCAACATTTTTACTACCTTGCCTTCAAACTCAAAACATAAGACATCATAAACCTGTCCTTAATTTGTTCTGAAATAAGTTAGAGCAAGCCTGTTCTGTACTGTAAACAGAGAAAAGGTAATGCTGTACATTCAGTAACCTGTGGTAGATCTCTCTGATGGATGCAGGAACCAATGCTGAATTCAAAATGTCTCTTGGTAGATGGGAATACATTCAGTCTTTCACACTTGTGAAAGTATTGGAGGTGTGATTATGACTCTGCATTAAAAACAAAGACAGAAGTGATGCTGCCCCTGCTCACTCAGGTTTGTCTCTGTGTGTTAGTTCTGGCCTGTGTGATCCTGCCTTAATCTACAAGCTCAAACAGCCTGAAAATGCTCCTGTTTGTGGAGCCTCTCTTTTAAATTCCTGTTCCCTCCTCCACCTGCACTGCCTGGCCTCTGGAAGGTGCAGTCACTGCTGTAAGGCCAGGCCTGCACAGGTGGCCTTTCAGGCACGTGCTGTGAGGAGCAGAGTGTGCAGGCAGGAATGTTTTGTGCTGAGGTTTGCACGGTGCCTTTGCCCTGCAGCACAGCACAGTCCTGGCTAACACACCCTGCCATGCAGGACAGGGCACTGAGCTGTCACCTGGGGCTGCATGCTGAAGGAACACCCCTCCTCACTGCTTGAAACTTGCATTTCAGCTGCTGGCAAAGCAGCTCTGCACTGGGACAGTGCATTCTGTGCTGGGATCTGCATTTCCAGGGAGAACAGAGAGGGGGGCTGGTGTGTGTGGGTTAGGAGCACTGAAATGTTTTGAGGCCAAGGGTTTCCTAAGCCTCAAAATAATACAAACACTGGACTTTGTAGGCATACAACTATGGGATAGCTTGTCTGCTGTTCCTGGATGTAAGCTTGACCTGGATTTATATATTTTTTTTCCCGTTTCTAGCCCTTAGGAACATGCTGGTTTGGTTTGGGCAGCTGTGTATCCTGTTAATGGCTGGCTCTGCATGTGCTCTTTGTGTCAGTTCTCTTCTGCCTGATGTTTTGCTAGTAAAGCTGATGGTTTAGTTCCCCTTTCTGTCTGTATTGCATGTATATAACACTGATTCATGAGATGGGAAATCCAGCTTTGCTAAATTAGACAAAGTAGATGCATTAAATGATGTACTTGTGATTGGTTTGAACAGAGAGATGTAGTTCAGCTGTTAGAATACAGCTCCCACCAACTTCTCAGTAGCACTGTTAGATGGCCTTTAGTGTTTGTTTGCCTTCTCCTATTAAGATAATTTTCATGATGTCTCAGGATCAGAAGTTTCTTGCTGTCAGTACATTGTAAGAATTAATATCAAGAGTTTTGAATGAATGTAGTGCTGATTTATGCATTCTGTTTTGTTATCAGCACATCAAGCAGTGACTCTTCCCAGAACTCCCAGATGAAACAACTGCATGTGGCTTGAACTTGCTTTTTGAATCATTTGCAAACTTTGATTTTGGGGGCTTTCATCTCTCTGGAACTTGTGTTTTCAAAGCCCATAAGAATTTGTTTGCAGAGTGTCTCAAATTTGAAGACACAAGAGAAGTTCTGCCCCTTCTCTTTGGAGTCAAACCCCTCGGTTTCACCAGCACCCTGGATAAAGGCTGAGCAAAGTGAAGGACTTGGTTTTCTCCCTTCCATTGATTTCTGCAGAGCAAAACTGCCAGGATGAGGAAAATAACACCCTAAATTTTTAGGGCTGAGATGCTCAATTAGTCAAAGAAAGTAAGTTTTACAGTCTTTGGAAAAACTACATCCTGAAAATCTTCCCATTTGATTCTTTCACAAAAATTATTTAATATTTTCCAAGTTTCTTTTGTTCAGGTCTGTAAAGGAAAGTTCATCTGGCTTCTGTTGTTAAGCTTTAGAACTCAGCTTTTAGATGAGGAGAACCAGAGTATCAAGAAAGGATTTGAGCTACCCAGAAGGTCTGTGGCACTGTGGGGAACTAATGAGTCCCAATTCTGTTTTAACCACCTGGCTAGTCTTCCCCAAACTTTTTTATTTTCTATTTGGGATTAAAATGTATAGAATTGGAGCTCTTGGTGCTTTTTCAAATTGCTTTACCAAGAGCTTTTTCCATGGAGACTGACCATGTGTAACTACCACCCTTCAGAAGCTGCAGTCAGAAATACTGAAAGTACAGGCACGCTGTGATCTCTCATCTAAGGTCATTTCTCTCTCCCTGTCTCTCCCAGCCTGAGGGCACAGTAATTCTGTGATATGGTTTTGGTTTCTTTCATGGAAGCCACGTCTTTCTTGAGAGAACCGAGTTCTGTGTCAGCTCTTCTCATTTTTCAGTCTGACTCAAAATGTACTTTAGTTTTGAAGTTACTATGGGGCAGTAAAAGACATTTTATACAGATTTTTTTTTGTCATATTAGGTATTTTTTCACTTTATATAAGGCAGTAGTATTAGTTGAGATAATGAAAACAAAGGTATAAGATTTTTTATAGGATCTATGTAAATGACATGTAGAAGTGGTATGCAGTGTGTATCTCAAGCAGCCCTGCCTTTGGTACTCCAGGGGCTCCTTGTAAAGTTTCTCTGGCATTGTTTCATCTGGCTAATGAGCAAGAATTTAGTGATTTTTTTTTTTTTGTCAGCACACTGAAATACAGATTTTAGACAAGGTATTTTAATATGTATCCTTTTAAATTTCATGGTCTCTTTTGTCTGTCTGACAGAAGTTTAGAGATTACACTTGGGATTTTTTCCCTCTTATACAACTAGATATATATTAACTGGACATGTATTTAAAAGCAGAAACCATGGTAAAAGCACAACATGAGACTAAAAGCTACTTCAGAATTAGAAAATGTCATGAGTACTTTTGCTTGAGCATGTGTGTACCAATGCTCCTGGAGTATTCCATTGCTGCTTCCCTTGCTGGGCTCTCCCTGTTAGGGCCCAGTGGGCAGACACTGCTGAAGGGATGTTTTGGGCATGTGGTGGAGACTTTCCCTTGTAGCTTTGTTGGGTCTCTGCATTCTCTTGCTCCAGGTATCAAGTGGCATTTGAGCAACCCCTGACTTACAGGGCGTTTTCTGAATTAGTTAAAATAGAAAATGCCAAGAAAGCTTGTGTGAGGGCATCACTGCCTTTATCACCTAAAGCAAAAAGTGGTCCAGATGTCAGAGACAGATAGGTGTAATCAAATAAACATTGTACATAATAACAGCATGCTCACAGGGGCTTCCCCTTTTTCCTGATTGTACTTTGGTGGAAGACCAAAGAATCAGGGGTTGGTTATTTGCTTCTATTTGTTCTGTGAGGTTTTTTCACATTAACATAGGAGATTTTTTTCTAGGAAACAGAGCCACCATGTAGAGAACAGTAGCGTGGGTTTGTTATAAAATGGAGATGCTCCTTCCAGTTACTGATAAGGCTTCTTGTGGAAAGCCCCTTTTGTTGTATTTGAAATCAAAACACACAAAGTCTGAAAAAATGCATTCACTTGGAAATGCACGCAGGCCCTAATGTTCCTGAGGAACAACCTCTTCACCCTCTTTATTGATGTTGCTTTTATTACACACTTGTAATAACATTTTGTCATGTAACAATAAGCACTTGCCACTTCCTATCCTTTTAAATATCTAGTTCAACCAAGAAAGGACTTAAGAAGTTCAAGGAAGAATGGCATGTGGGAAGCCTGGTTTCACTTTGGAAGTGTAAGTGGAGTTTTTCTTCTGAGGAGCACCCTGGAGCCTTTCCCCCAGTGAGTTCCTCAAGCAACTTATCCCTTTATCAAAGCAATCTTGTTCATGAACCTTTGTAGAACTTAATGGCATTGCTGTCTCAGACAAATTTGAAGTTATCCAATGGGTTAAAAATATATTGATACCATTCATTAAAAAGGAACTAATATACATATATATAGAAAATGCTAAGTACACTCGTTTCAGTCTTACTTCCTCTGGAAAACAGGCTAGAAAACACTCCCTGGTGCCAGTTTTGGGAAAGTCTTACACAGAGATTTTTGTACTCACATAAGTGATTGTTGCATCAGATACTCTGAATTCAGCAGTGTAACTTCAACCTTTCAGGCTCTCGGTGTGTGGGTGTCTGTCCCTTTGCTAGAAAAGCTTGGATAGGGCCTGATAAGAGAAAAAAAAAAACAAAAACAGAGGGGAGGGAAAAAAATACAAACAGATCTCACCAATTGTCCTGACTACTGTGTCATTTGAAACTCCATTTATAAGTTGGGAGAATTGCCTAATGGCATATTGCTACAGAAGATTAATGTGTGTTCTAGCCCATTACTTAATTAAGAAAAACAAGAATGTAATAATCTGGCACTGAAATTCTTAGTTGTCTCCAGAAGGCTGTAAGCTCTCTACCCCAAGAGCTTCTGTAGCTGAGAGAGCTTGGGATCTGAGCAGTGCCCTGGCAGAGTGCAAAGAGATTCATTGTGTGTCACACACACTGTGTGCAGTGTGCTGAAAGTGCGTGAATGGGGTTTATATGATGGCATTCTGGAGAAAGAAGTTGAGGTAAAATTAAAATTGTTGCAGCTGTGAGGTGAAGATATTTACGCAGTACCCCTGTGGAAAGGAAAAAAAATGCTCATCTTTGGTGCTTGGTTGTGGTGGCAGTGAGGTAGATGTCGATCTCTAGTAAAATAATAATTTATCTGACTTCCAATATTTTTTCATTTCTTTTGTTGTTGATGAGGGTGAGAAGGAAAGAAAAAACAAGCCAGAGGTGTGAGAATTCAAATTGTCGTTATTTTCCTGTGTACCTCAGAGGGTTTTCAAGGCACTTTTCCTTTTTGAAGTGGCTAACCTTCACCTTTGAGAATACTTCTAGGGCAGTTAAGGAGGCTTCATGACATCTTCAACCAACTGAAATATTTCTGGGCATCACAACAAAAACCATCCAGCGTAACAAGTGGAAGTGAGTGAAATGATGAGCAGCAGTCCTAAGGATGATTGACATCAAGAGGAATTAGTTTCTCTTGGGATTGGAGGAAAGGGAAGGTTTCTCAAGGGAAAGGTCTGTAGTATGTTGGTGTTTTAAGTGGCAATGTGTAAAGCCTAAAGCTTACAGGAGTCATTGTGGCTGATTGTGAGTCTTCACCCACTCATCCAAACAGGAGTGAAATGAGTGTGCTTAAAGAATGAGTGTTTCTTACTGGGAACTTCCTTGAGACTTGGCTGCAGCTCTTGAAAAAGTGACAGCTGGATGGGGCAGGGCTTGGACTTGAGCCAGGCCAAGGCTTTGGGGTGGTGAAGTGCTCTCTGAGGGCAGCCCAGATGACTCAGGAACAGTGCACAGCCAGCCCTGTGCCTTGGGAGACAACCTTGGTTCTCACAACCAACTTGCAGAAACCAACAGCAGCAGGGCTAGACACTGAGGCAGTTTTGTTTTGTTCTATTTATAATTTTCTCTTTTGGGGCAGACCCCACGCCCTCCCCCTTCCTTCTAAATTGTTTTCTCAACTCAGTTGAGTCTCAAAACCTGTCTCCTGCTTGCCTTGAACAGCTGGAATGTCTCTGGACTGAATGAACAGGCAAGGAGCATGACTTGGTGGGACCCTGGAAGGGTCTCAGCCTCCAGAAGGAGCAGCCCATCTGTCTTGCCTGCAATGCTGGGAGCCAGAGACATTTAACACCACCTCAGATGGCTGTCTGCAGCCTGCCTCTGGGTCTGTGGCTCCTGCTGCTCCTCCAGGACATCCAGACAGCCCCACAGGTAAGGCAGGGGGACACCAGGATCCTGCAGCTCCTCAGGACACAGGAGCCTGGTGGGGTCTGGGGGCACCCTGGGCTGCAGAGCCATCCTGCCCTGCAGCTGGGTTTTGGGGTGGGTGTCCACAGAAACAGGGTTTGTGCAACACAGGGGGCAAAGGTGGTGAGCAGAGCTCTCAGGACATAAAGGTATAAAGCAGAGCAGCCAGCAGTTTACCCTCTCTGGGATCTTTCCAGGCAGGAGTGTGGGATGTGGGCTGGGATCTGCAGCTTGCTGGCAGTGCTGGTGCTGCAGCTCCAGGCACATCACAGCTGGGGAGGGAGGAAAGGCTGGATAGGGGTGGGGGGATTTTCTTTTTGCCTGCATGCTCAGTGACAGGCACATGCCTTGCAGAGCTTGGTTCAGAGGGCTGCTGCCCACTCTGTGGTGCAAGTCAGGAGGGGCAGATTGAAAGGTGGAGAGGCTAAACAGCAATAGACCTTTCTCTTTACACCCCCTGCCCTGCTGACACTGACTTCCTCATGAATCCACTACTATTTCTGAATCAAAAATCACTTTAAATAGACACAGCCCCCTAGTTGCACTCAGCTGATGCTGTAGATGCACCCCAGCTCCCTGTTCTGATCATATCAGCTCTTGTGGCTTCCACCCCCTGACTGTGACTTACCCTCTCCTCCTGTGGATCACATGGCAATGAGCCCTCAGCACCTGGCATAAATCCAGGTGATTTCCTTGACTGACATTTAAAAATACACATGAAAAAAAAAGGTCAGGCTCAGAAAGACTGCACTGGTAAAGTTAAGCAGGTGAGTACTTGCATGGAGTGTTGGGTTAGAAATGACCCATATTCCCTTATAGAGGAAGCCTAAAACACCTGGCTGTACATGGTTCCTGAAAAGTCCTGCACATGGGCTGCCAGATTTTCTTTTTTTTTCCAAGACACTGACTCCAGTTAAATTTTTGAAAATAACCAAGTTCTGTACGCTCTTCATAGACATTTGAAAAAGATCCTTCTGGCTCTCTTGGTAAGAGTAGGAGTTTGCTCCTGTGTCTTTAGTTGTAAAGTCCCCTCCCACATTGCAAGTTTGCATTATTTTCCCCGGGCTGTCTGTCCTGCCACTGTGTCCTGCCTGATGTACAGAGGGGTAAGGGTCCTGTGGGACTGGAGTCTGTAATCCTTGCTCACCAGAGGAATGTTTGGGAGGGCACTCAGAGAAGCCTGTCCAGTGTGCTGAATGCAGACTGCTTTAGGAGGAAAGCCAATAGAAACAAAAAGATGATACTTTTTCTCTTTGACATCACTTTTGATGGTTTACTCACAAAATAAATGGGGCAGTGAGAAAATTTAGTTTTCTGATACTCAATACTCATTGTCAATATTCAGACTCACTGTAAAATTATCATTATTTATTACTTGGAATAAATGCATAGACATTGCTGGGATAAGCAGCTGGCTCTGCTCTGTCCTGCATTGCCTCTCTCACAGCAATGCTTGCCCTTACTGCTAGAGGAGTACAAGTGATATTATCTCATGTGAGCAAGTCACTGCTTACTGGTCATGTTTTTAAACCATGTTCCACCTTTCCTCAGCCCACAGTTTGGGTTTTGTTTCTTTTCATGTTCAGAGAAAGCTCACCTGTTGATAATGTCTTTACTATCAAGCAAATGAAGCTTGACTACTTGAAGCTGTGAATTGTCAGCTTTTTCTGTGCTGTCAGAAATTGGATAGAAGCTTGACAGGCAGTTAACTGTTTTGCTGTAGTATTAGTCAGTTCTAGAATAGCCACTGCTGGTAGATTTTTTTTTTTTACAGCAATATGCCTTCTTCCTGACTTACAGCTCATTTGTAGCAAGCAAATTTCTTAGTCTGCCTCACAATCACTTTTTCTCTATGAGTTCAAAAACCCATAAATAAATGAGTCAAACCTTGTCCTGACTGAATTGCAGAGTAGCCCACTGAATTCAACACCACCTTTACAACTGCCATTATTTAAACTGGAATAGCAAACATTTTGTAGGAATAAGGAAGGTGAGAAGAGCTATAAAAAGCTTATTTTCTAAAACAAATTCTCTCAAGCAAATGTTGAAAAACCCAAATACTTCTGATCTTTGTTTGCGTTATTTAATTGGTCCTTGATCTGCAATACATTCAGGAAAGAATTTACCTGCTGGGTCCCTGAGAGCTCTAAACCAGTGCATCCTGTGCATGCTGTCACAGAGCAGTCCAAGCAGGAGAGGAATTGTCATCTTTCCTTTCACAAGATGTATTCATCTTGTGATGAATTCTGCTAAATCCAAAACCTTTATTTGAAGAGAAAGTCAAAGAGAAGGATAAAGATCTGCTGTCCACCACAGCCACATGCCTTACTCCAACAGGTGTGTGATCTTCCTTGAATGTAAAGGGTTTTTTATAACACACACTAACAAACAGAAGTCAAAGTTCTAATGGCAGTAGCAGATGTTATTGCAATAAAACTGGTGCTTCTTCACTGACCCCTTAGAGAATGCTGGGGACCAAGCTTCCTGCTGAGTTGAGAGCAGAACTTTGCATTGTGCTGCTGGTACAGGTCACGATAGGAGTCAAACAGCTTTAGAACTTGGAGAGAAAAAGATTACAAGAATGGAGGCATGGTGACTTCTTTACCAAAAAAAAAAAAATCACTGTTCATACTTTCTAGTAAATACTGAAAATGAAATTCAGATAACATTTTTAGGGGATTCTTAAGGGAGGTGCCAAATTCAAAAAGCAGATTTTTTCATCAGAACACTTGTAGCACTGTAATTTCCCAGAACATGTACTGGCCCAGCCAAACAAAAACTAAATCTTATTATGTGCTTCTTGTTGCAAGCTGTAGCTGGGTCTCATTTTGTAAGCTAATATCAAAACTATTCTGTGGTGTTTTTTTTAACTAAATAAATATTGGTTATGCAGTGATGAAAGGTTATTTCTGCAAACCTTCACTCACAGCAGAAGTGGGATCAGTTATTTGAATAAAGGCTTCATTGTGGGAGTATTTGCAGCATTCTTTTCAAGGCAAAATCCTCTTGATTTGTCCCTAAATGATAAGTAAAATAATTTACTGGTTTATAATAAACACTTAGGTTGCTAAATTCAAAAAGTATGACTGTTGAATTTATGCACAGTATGCATAAGTAACAGGAAGCTGAATGCTGCTGACAGGAATGACCTCTGTGGATTACACCCAATCTACATAATTTAGATGATGCTGAATGTGGTGTCACTCTTACTCCAGTACACACAGAGCTGGAAATCTGTTGTAGATGTTGGGGATTTTGTTCCTTTCCCTAAAAAAATCCTTACTCCAATTAGCATGAAATTGTTTCAGGGCAGCAATTTTTTTTTTTAATTACTAGCTAACTGCTGCAATGGAATGCAAAGGAAATGCAGACAATAATTTAGTGGATTTGGGGATACTTGAATTTTCAAAAAACTGTGGGCTTTTCCTTATCATCTTTAACTGGCATTGCTTGAGAGGCCATTGGGATCTGCCCTAGTACAGAATTAGTTGTTTTCTAATTGTGTCTTTTGTCTCTTTCAATTTCTAGACATCATTAACCCCACCTCATTCCTGTGATGAACTAGAGAATTGGTTCTTTGATGGAACTTCACAAAACTGCTGTTATCAGTGTCCCTCAGGTATGTTTATAATTCAAATTTGCACAGAGCCCTGTGTATCTGCAGAGCTATATTTTGTCCCTGAAGAAAAGGGCACTTTCATGAATCCCTGTCTACTGTGGCTCCAGAGGTGACTCTCTTCTCCACTGTCCTGCTCCTGTGTGGGCTGCATGCAAACCAGATAAAATACAGTGATAGAATTTATATGGGATTTTATCACTTCACACTGAAGTAGCCAGGTCAAAGAATTCATTTCAAACTTGCCCCAGGTGTGAATTAGCACAGTGACATTAGGCTAAATGTGTTTTTTCTCAGTGATAAAAAAATAAAAAATGAAAGTATGGAAAATCTGACGTTATTCTTGTAGTCACAGCAGTTTAAAAAGTGTCTCATGTGAGGGAGGGAGCAGGCCCTTGTCAGGGGACAGATTAAGCTGTGCTAGAAGCTGGGTGTGACTCAGAGGTGCCTTGGTGAGATGAGTTCTGGAAATGTCTGAAACTGCCCCATTGGCCAAAACCCCCTCAGTGGGTGAGTATTTTGTGGTACATCACCACCATCTGTATCTTCTTGCAGAAATCTTTTTCTTTTGTTTTTCTTAAAGGAAATTTCTGGCCTGTATTTGTGTTTGGATGATACAGAGGGTTTTAGTATTTGATTGCCAGCATTTGCATCCAGTTCCATCAGGACTGGCACATCCTGTGCTGCTGGCCACACCATTGGAGTCCTTCAGATGTTGTATATGTAAATCAGAGCAAGGGATGGAGAAAATGGTCCAATAAAAGAAAATAATGGGTGGGGATGTGACTTTGACAGTCTCAAGAGAAGCTCTTTTCTTCTTCAAAACCACACTTTGCCAAAGCTCCTGTCATGAGGGATGTCGTGGTGAGGTTGGGTGAGAAGCAGAGATCTGATTTATACCAGGCTCTAATGAGCCACCAGAATTCATCAGTTCACCTTTGCTGATTCTTTATCACCACATTCTCATGTCAGTCCTGGGCTTCTCCACAATAAAAATTATAAGAATCCTTTTCCACCCTAATCCTCCCAGTTCTCCTTCAAGCAATAACCTGCTCATATCTAATACTAACTCAGCTGCTCACTGTGGAGAAAGAGGAGCTTTTCTAAAAGCCCTTTTAATCAAAGGAAGGAAAGAAGGAAAGAAAGAAACCCAGTTTCCTGGGAACTTGGTAATGGCAGGACAGTGGCCCTCATGGAGACTTGGCTGACTTTTCTGTCAGCAAATGATTTCCCCTCTGCCCATTGTGCAGCAGTCCATTCCAGCTGGGATGATGTCCTGGCCCTGTACCTTAGCACCTGAATGGGAAATGCAAAAATGTCCTAGAGAAACCAAATGACTGTGGTAATGTGTCTAACATGTAAACAGGCAGACAAGATCATTTCAAGATGGTTTTCAGCCCATTTTGGATCAATAACTTGTGTATTTTGCTCTTTTTTTTCCTCCAGGCTATGTTAAAAAGAAAGCATGTCCTCAGGATCCAGCTGAAGACTGCATGACATGTGGACCTGGTCAATATTTGAACAATAAAAACCAAAAGCCACAATGTGATGCCTGTGTGTCATGCTCAAAAGGTTTGCTTTTCCCCACACATACCTCACAGTTACATTCTCTCTCTGTATATTTTATTTACACTTAATTTGTATTTTATTCATTTAGAATTTCCACAGCAAAATTATCCATCCTTGGTTACTGAGTTACTCAGCAGAACATTACCTTGAACTTAATCCATGTTACTTCCTATGTGACCTGGGACTACCTAAAAATTCTCCCCTCCAATGCTATCCCAGTCTGGTTTCTGCTTTCTGCCTTGTTTCCAAGCTATTATCTACAGGCTTCTCTAATTACTCATGACTTAAATTACAATTCTATGGCTTTAAACCTAAAGAGGGCAGGTTTAGATTAGATACCAGGAAGAAGTGCTTCCCCTGTGAGGGTAGGGAGCACAGGGTGCCTGGAGCAGCTGTCCTGGCAGTGTCCAAGGCCAGGTTGGACAGGGCTTGGAGCCACCTGGGACAGTGGGAGGTGTCCCTGCCATGTGGAATGAGATCAGTGTTAAGCTCATTTTCAGCCCAAACCAATCTGCAATCATGTAGAGGGGCAGCACCTTTCTCTGCTTCCCAAGCCTTAGAACTTATTGCTCAGCTTTGGCTTCACTTTACATTTCCCTCGCAGGGTGATCCTTTGTCTCTGCATCTGTTTCTTGCCCACAGACCCAGACCTGGTGGAGAAGCAGCCCTGCTCCTTCAGCTCCAGCCGCACGTGCGAGTGCCGGCCCGGCCTGTTCTGCCTCGTGGCTGTTACAGACACCTGCACACGGTGCCAGCAGCACTCTGCTTGCAGGCCTGGCTTTGGAGTCAAAACCAGGGGTAGGAACTCCTACCTGCCCTCTTTACCTTTCCTCTTTACCTTACCTGATGCATTTTGTTTGGTCAGTCCTCAGTCATTATTTTTATTCAGGCACCGCAACAAATGATGTCACTTGTGAAGAGTGCCCTCCTGGGACCTTCTCTGATCAAAACTCCAGCACAGACATCTGCAAACCCCACACTGAGTAAGTCTGTGCTTCTTTAAGGGGACTGACAAATTAACTGAAATTAATAAAGGATGAAATAGAATTTGTCACTTCTGGTGCAGAGTACACAAATTCATCTTAGAAGCAAGGGAATCCCCTTGGGCTCATGTGCAGAGGTTTGAAGGTCTCTCTTTGTACCTGTTGCACAGCTCTGAGCTGTAGGAACAAAAGAAGGAAGGAATCCTACTTGCCTCATTTTTAGTTTACTAAGTACAGTGGAATTGCACACCTTTGTGAGTAGCAGCTTTGCATCCAGGCCAAGAATTAATGCCACAGGGATAAGAAAAATGAGTCTTTTATACCGAAAGCAGTAATTGCAGTTTGTACAAAAAAGACCAAGGGGGTGTTTGTCACATGGAAAACACTTGTGCCTTTTATCTCAGCAGTGATTCCTGTTATTTTTCATTCCCAGCTGTGCCAAGTTGAACAAAGTAACGCTAAGGAAAGGAAATGCCACACACGATCAAGTTTGCCTGGACCAGTTGCCCACTTACCTCACCCCAAGCATTTTGTCTATGAAATTCAGCAATGAAATAAATAACTCTGGCCTGAGGATGTTTAAGGAGAACCTGGTGCCCTTTGCTAGTGGTGACCTTCAAGGTGTCACAACAACTGAAAATCCCATTTCAACTCCTGAGGAAAAAGCTCAGGCTGGCCCTTCTCCCACCTCAGCTAAGGGGGAGATGACAACAGGAGGTAACAAAGACAAGGCATTTACTCTCTCTAGTACTTTTTATTTGAAAGTATCTTTTGTAAACACAATTTTTATGTGGGAACTTCCTGCAAATCCCCTCTGATTTGTGAAATTATGTCTAAGGTCCTATGTTCAAACACATGCATCTACTCAGGGTTTCCCCTCTGCCTTTTCTCAGCCTGTCCTGTGCTCCCTCTCTCTGCTGTAGGTGTAGTGCTTTGGGCCATGGTTCTCTCTGTGACAGTGCTTCTTGGGGGCATGCTGATATTTTGGAAATGGAAGGTTTGCAAGAAGAGGATCTTCATCCTCAGAAGGAAGTGTGAGTTTTTCAAGCTGTAACCCATGATGTGCTGTTTGATCTGCCAAACAGCAGGTGGGAAAGTCAAATATGGGGATATTTATGGAGGTCATAGGGGAAGAGAATGTTCTCTACAGGCCAGATAAGGGTTTAAGGCAAGCTGCTCATGCAGGATGTTGGAGAACATGAATGATGGAAGCTGCTGGGAATTTATGGAGGGAAGTGGTGGGCAACCTGCAAGTGGGGAAAGGGTAACTAGCTGTTTCTTCTCTCAGCACAGACACTAGTTTTAAATGATACCTGAAGTTTTTGGAAGTTTTTGGTTCTGGGAACAGGATTGGGCTTTGAGCACGAGAGGAAGGGTGATTTTTACTGACACTGACTCACCATAGCTTTGCCTATGGTTACATGTGGGGTAAACTGGCAAAATCACATTGTGTCTTTTACAGAAGGCAGGATATGCACATTGTAGATTGGTTGTAGATCTGTGGGTGTGGTGAAGCTGTTGGAGCCCTCAGGCTAACCTCCATTTGACTAAATGAAAGGTTTCTTTTATCAGCACATCTGCATTCGGTCATGGCACACAAATACGTGCTCAAATCTCAAGGTGAGTGACTGAGGGGCCAGCAGGGTCATCCTTCTTTCTGAAGAGTAAGTGGATAACTTAATGTGGGATTTTATTTTATAGAATTTTAATTTAAAAAGTGAAAGTTTCTCATCTATGTCCCTACTGCCATGCAAGAGGCCAGTCCTGCTCCTCCCGAGCAGGCAAGGGACACGCAGGATGTGAGCAGGTGCCAGCAGATGGCATTTTGTTCCCACAGCAGGGGAAGGGTTGGGTGATGTGTCAGTGCTGGAAAACACCTCATTGGTTTTGGGACAGTCAGATATGGGAGATGTGTTCAGAAAAAACCTGTCCAGATCCCATAAAGTGCTTTTACCACTTTAGCTGATCCCCTCTCATCAATTCCACTGCCACTGACAGATCTGTTCTCTGTTGTGTGAGATTCTAATCACCACACTGCAGAGCTTTTCATATTCATTCATTCATTCATTCATTTAGGAATACAGTTTAAAACCTTTTGTGTGAAGCTTAATTTTCTCAAAAAGGAATCTTTTCTCCCTCATTTGCCTTGCACAATATAAACTGTTTCTGTGTAGCATTTCAGAGCTGATACTCTGAAAATAAAGGTGATTGCATGTCAGGCTGAAATTAGACAATAGGTCTGAGCCCATCTACCTTCATGGTGCTACAGTGTTGTACACTCCCTCCTTCTCACCTCTTTTCTTTGCACAGTGTTCCCTGGGATTGTTAATGGAACTGTGCATAACATCCCATTCCTTTAATAATCATTTGACCATATGATGAACTGACCTAATTTGTTAATCCAGTAGAAAGTTAACATTATTTTAAACTTTTTTTTCTTTTTAATAAGCTTGTCTTGTGCTTATCTAGACAGTTTCATCCGCTCATTTTTTCATAAGATGAATACTTGTAGTGTGGGGACAGTGATGCAAAAGGCTTTGGGGACAGCAGAGTCTCACAGTCTGGACAGCAGCCTGTTTCTGGTTCACCTCAAGAGTGTCACTTCAGTGTACCCTGAGTTTAAAAACCATCATGCATGTGGGGTGGGCAGTGGGGTGGTTTAGGAAGTACATTGCTAGTACATGACATTGAGCATATATTCACATTCTTGGGATTGTATGAGCTTTCTTCTGATAATGATTTTACTTTGCATTGCAGGTTCAGATCTCGTGAACAAATGTGCAGTAAGTGTGAACAATATTCCAAAACAGATTGCTTTCCATGCCAAAGTAAATATTGTTCTTTTCAAATGTCCTGTCCAAAAAGTGCCAGCCTTTTAGTTTGGACTTCCCTCTACAATTTGTAATCATTTAGATGGGATGAGATGTGTTAAGACTTAATACCTTCATGTCTTGGGCTGAGGTTAATGTGGTGTTAAAAATGTGATGCTGCCAATCTTGCTTGTGAGGGGATTTGGTTTGGTGTCGAACCATTTGTGGTGCATTCCATGGGAGAAGATCTGAAATCACAGGATGAACCTGCCTTTTCTTCCTTCTGGGAGAACTTTCTGTGTCGGTCCCATTGATCTTCCTGCTCCAGTCACACAGATGGGATTTGTGCTTTTCTTCTCTCTCCCTCCACATCCCCTTCCTTCTGCAGGGTTTGGCATGGCTGTGATATGGGTACACGCTGGCTTTGGTTTGCCATTCCTTCAGGACAAGCCCCACGTGTTACAGGACACTTTGCAGATGAACAGGACAAACATCAATGTGGCAACAACAGAAAGCAGCTCCTCAGCTGCTGAAATCATCACAGCTCAGTTTGATTTCCCTTCTGTCAGTGAAATTACAGCCACTTTCATTCTCTTAATCTTCTCAGTTTATTCGGCTTGTTATCTTTAAATGTCCTGATCTGCTAAACCACTCTTTGGATTGGTATTTTTTGTTGTTGTTTTTAAATGAGTTTGCTTTTAAATGTTGTACATCTGCACACACACAAGGTTCTGCTTTTTCCAGTTACCCTGGTTGCAATCAGCTGTCATAATTTCAGTATGTAATTGTTAATTCCTGAATTGTGAGGAGCTTCAGTTCTTGCCTCTATAGTCAGACAAGAGCAAGGGTTATTAAGTTTACATTTCAAAAATTTTTTTTCTTTCCCAGCCTTGTGGAAACAGAAGATCAGAACCACCAGAAAATTGCAATGCAGGACCTTTAGCCTCTCTCAGACTTTGATTCCTCTTTTAAAGAACTGCTTGTAATTAATTGTTCATGTGTTAGTCTGAGCTTGCTTCTTCTACCTGACGTTCTGCTCAGGCAATTACATTTTTGAATTAAATCAGTTTGTTCTGTTCTTCCACAGGAACATGATAGATCTTTGCAAAGTGCAAGAGGTAGCTAAAACCTATTTTCTTCAGTGGAAAGGAGGTACATTCCTGAAAATGTGATTGGAAATCTGTGCATTCAGCTTAGAAACACTATTTTGAAATGGGGTGTTAAGTGATGCAGGAGCCTAGTTTGGAGTTCCCATACCTGCTGGGTACTTTGGAACGTTTCAGTCCCTGTGACGTGGTGCTGGGAAGTTCATTCTGTTATCCTGACTGCCACAAGAGGATTCTGTGGATCTATTGCAATGTCCAAAGTGTTTTTACACTCACCCCACTTCTGCTCTCCTGTTTGTATTGGCAGAAGATCATACTGACCACTGACAGTGGGCCAGAGGAGGAGTTAGCTGACAGAACCCTTCCTTTGGAAACCAACAACAACTTGGTGTCCAGCACAGAAAAAGCACAGAGTCCTCACTGGAGTGTGACAGATGTGACACCAAGCAGTGGGAATGCCCCAGACTGCCCTGTGGATTCTCGAGTCAGGGACCACACAAATAACAGAATTGGTGAGTCTTGCTTTTATTTTTTTTTTCTTTTTGTCATCTTCTTTTTTCAAATTTTTAAACATGGCACATACTGTCATTCCAAGATACTAGTGTCCAAATCTCCTAACAAAGATTGTGATGAATCTCCAGATCTTTGACACAAAAATACCTATTCACTTGAATATAATGCTTTATTTTTTTTTCTTGTTTGTCACTTGTTTGACAGAAAATTCCCTTCTTCCTCCTTTTCCTTCTAGAAGATGTAAATTTTACAGAAGAAATTTGAATGTGTCTACTGGAAGATGATACTGTAATACTGAACGAGAATTGTACTTAGCTGTCATTTTCTTTGGTTTCATAATAATGGCTTGAAACGTATCTCCCACGTGTTCCCATAAAGCCTTTGACCATGCCACAGGGTGGGAGATAAAGTCAGGCAAGGATCTCATTCACAGGGGGAGAATTGTTGCCTGAGACACCATCTGCATGAGACATTCTGGCAGTGCTTCCAAGCCCAGTTCTGAGGTTATTTGAAGGTATTATTTTACATGTTACAAAAACTGACCTTTCCTTGCTAAATGCCCTTTCTGTTTTTACTGTGAGTGATGGGTTGGGATGAATGTGATGATTTACCATATCCAAGTCTCTCCAAGCAATTAACCTACAGTGTCTGATGTGCAGCATCCTTCTGAATTAAGTGCAGTGGTGCAAGCCATTGGAAAGACCTCATTTACCTTTCTGTGAAGGAGTAAGGCAAGTTGGACCCAAGATTCAGAAAATGTTGTAGTTTCTTCTCAGCTAGAAAGAAACTAATTTCTTTGCAGGTCCTAAGACCCCAGAACTTCTGTACATTGCTGATTGTTACCCAAAGGTTTATTTTACATGGTGTTTCTTGAAACAGCAGGAGCATAAACCTTGGATTATTTAGATCCCAATTATGTGCTTCTTCTTACAGATTCCTGTGAATATCTTCTGCCTTTTCCATTTTGTCTTTCTCCTGTAGTCCTACCTCTAGCTCAGTGGCTTGATCCTGTGGCAGCTCATTTTACTTGATCTGAAATGCCCAGAGTCCTGTATAAATGTTGCATGGAAAAGAGCCATCTCTGGGGCAGCAGTGACTGCTCACCATGCTCAGCACTGCTCTTTTCCTTCCCCAGAAAAACTCTACATCATGAAGGCCGACACTGTTATCGTGGGGTCTGTTTCAGAAGTGCCCAGTGGCAAGAACTGTGCTGTTAGAGGATGTGAAAGCAACCTCGATGCCCAGGAAAGCATGGAGGAGGAACTGGAAATGCACTTCCCAGAGCAGGAAACAGAGTCTTTTCCAGGGAATGAAGGAATGGTTCCTGTGGAAGAGGAGGGAAAGGAATTTCACCACCCAACCACTGCAACTGAGAAGTGACAACGCAGAGATAGTGTTGGAAGATACAGATTGATGCAGTGTGACACTAAGGCTGAATTTATGGCAAGGGATCTATGTGCCTTAGATTATTGGGAAACACCCAGAAAACACTGAAACACATTCAAACAAGGAGAGCTAGAACCTATTTCATCTAACAAGTGTTAAAAACTGCTGGCCTTCATAGCTGACATCAAATATTTCTATTCCTCTCTCTCCCAGTAGCATACTGGAAAAATGTTTGAATCAAAGCTACATAATTTAGGGGATGTCTGGATGTCAGCTGAAGTTTCACAGCTTGCTTTCTCAGTGTGAAGGAATGAATTGAAATCTGTGTCTGGTTACTTCTATTAGCTGTGAAAATTCTGGCCAGGATTCTGAGTCAAGCTTGATACTCAACAATATGTTGTTTCTATTCCAATACCTCCAATTTTGTCATATGTTTTGCAATATCTGGTATTTTCTTTTGATTGAAAATGATAATAATCTTAGTTTTCCCTAGCATAAACATAGCTCTGAAGCTTGTGGACTTCATGTTTCTTGAGGAATTAGGATCACAAGGTGCCACACAGGATCCGAAAATAGAAGGCAAATACAACTAATTGAAGTCCACTGTACTTTAGGCTGTTCTTTCTCGGTTTTGAAGTCTGATTCATATTTTTTGACTACATCAAATCATGAGTAAATGTACAAAACAGCCTCTTCTGATGGAAGCTGGACTGGCTGAACATTTGGCTGTTGGATGAACTATGGGATAAGCCCAATGTGGAGCCTGTAAAAAGAGAAGTGAAGAAAATGTGTTTCTACTGAAAAAGAGGCACAGCAGCTATTTCCTATACCACTGTTAATATCTACTTGTTTTATAATTATTCATAATCATCAGGGTGACACTGATTATCATATCCTTTAAAAACAAACCTGTCTGAGGGCCAACTGGCATGTGTTATGGTATTTTTAAATCTTTTGTGCTGCTTGTCCAATGTAATAATGCTGACTACACTTTCACACAGGACAGTGGAAAATGAGCAATGTGACAAAGTGTGTCTTAATAATCAAAAAAAAGAACCACAAAACCCATTATTTGCTTTGTAGTTTTGTCCTGATGAGAGCACTGTACTGAGAGTGGTGCAGCTGCAGCTGTCTTAGAGCACACACAAGGGCATAAAAACACTTTCTTGGGCCAGACTGGAGTTTGAGCCCAACATTTCATCTCTGACAGTCACAGGAAGGGATTAGTTAGGAAGACCCTGACAGCTGTTTGCATTCATCATCGTTCTGCAGTTGCAGCTGGCATTGGATTAAGGATGTCAGAGTTTGACTCAGCCTTTATTATTCTCTCATATCACCATTAGTTTTTCTTCTCTCTTTTATACTTCCAAGTACAATCTGCCTCCATAAGCACCTGTGGCAAAGGAGTACAGGTATCATGCACTGTGTAAAGGACTTTCAGCACTTTTAAACTGGCCCCTTTATTTCAGTGAATGTTGCTAGTTCTTACAGAAGTCAGTGAGTTGCTTTTTGTTTTTTTCTTTTCAACCAAGTTGCTTCTGTGATTGATTGTATCTCAGCTTTTGATTGAACTAAGCCTCTAAGACGAGTTCCCATCTTTTCATATTACTCATGTAAGTTTGATCCTTGGTCACTTCAGTTGATCTTTTCCACATCTACTTTAACTTCACTACATACTTCATTTTAGAGAACACCAATTCATGAATCCACAAACTCAATAACCACATTTACCTGGCTGTGATTGTTTGGGGCTGTTCTGCAATGACTGTATGACTAATTGTATATTTCCACTCTGTATATTAAATAATCTTTTTTACTGGAAGAGCTTTCTAAAAGAACCATATGCATTGCAACCTGCTGGATGTGTTACAGTTAGTTGGTTTGATAATGCTGGTAATCTCTGAATTAAAAATTACATGGATTTTAAGCCATAGCCATGCTTTTCCTGTTTGATATGTAAATGTTTCATTGTTGATAATTTCGGTGCCTATATCAGTCTCAGAATATTTTCGCAAGAAATCTCTGATATTTTTGAACCTCTCTGAGCTCTGAGTGGATTGGAGCTTTTCTCAGGAGCAGGGCTGAATTTCTAGTGGAGGCTGTCTGTACTGTCCTGGCTGCGTGTGACACACCCGTGGCTGGTGCAGTATCAGTGACTACTGCAGTGCTGCAGAGGTGAATTTGTACTGTGGGCTGAAGGGGCTGGGCCTGGATGATCCCACGGGGCGCTCTGTGAACGGGGCCCCACACACCCAGAGCCCCGTGCGGGCAGCTCCGATGCGCGGGCGCTGGGGCCGCATCCACCACAGCAAATCATTTTGTTTTCAAAGGGAAAACCTAGATTGAACTGTTGTTATCTTGGAGTAGGAAGTAAGTTCCTGTGGCCGGCTGATGTAACATGTTTCCCCAATTGATCTTGACCTCATTTTTGAGGTAAACCATAAATCCAAAATATTTTCCCTGTGTTCAGTGACTACTAGGGCAGTTCCCTGTGATTATCTTTGCCAGTCAGCTCACTGCCCTTGGGTGGCAGAGCATCATCTGTAATAAATGGAATTTACTGTAACCTCAGAACCTGAAAATCCTGTTCTCCTTCACTGCTTGATGATGCTGGAGCTCCAACCACCTCTTATAGAAAATTAGTGGAGGTTCTCCTTGAATGAAGTTCTTGGAAGCCAATATTTAGGAACCCACTTCCCATAATTATATTTGACACATGTGACTTAACTGTCAATTGTGGCAGCTGTGTTCAACCAGAATCTGCAGTCTAAAGTCTGAATCCCATGGCAGTGAAATCATACAGTGACACATAATCCTTGTTTTATGCCATAAAAACTGTTGGACTGTGTGACCACTGTATTTCCCACTGAGCTGTCCTATCTCAAAATAGACACAGTGGTTATTTCTGAGGCCTGAGATGTAAAAGGATTTTCTGGAATAACATTTATTCTATTGCTACAACAGAGTATTTGGATTCTGAAAATCCAAATTTTAAACTTCCAAAACAAACAAACAAAACAAACAAAACCCCCCCAAAAGAATCAAAAGAGAAGCACGCCTTTTTGCAAGTATATGTATTCTCAAGTTCACTGACCCTTCTACGAAACAAACCTCGGATTTCCAGGTGTGGCTGTCTCACAGCACAGGATACCTCCGGCAGCTCGCCAAACGCGCTCTGTCAGGTTCTTACTGAGGAGCCGCTGCCGCCTGCGGGGCTCTGTCTGCGGGGCTCTGCCCGCGGGGCTCTGCCTGCCGGGCTCTGCCCGTGGGGCTCTGGCTGCGGGGCTCTCTGCCTGCGGGGCTCTGCCGCTGCTTCTCTTCGGCCCGGCTGTCCCAGGGCCCCGCGGGACCTCGGGCCCGTTCCTGCCCCAAAACCGCCCCCTCGGAGCCCGTTCCCGTGAGGGCAGCGAGGTTCGAGCTCTAATCCGCCCGGCTGGAGCCCGTTCCCGTGAGGGAGAGGCGCTCCTGCCCCAAACCTGCCCGCTCGGAGCCCGGTACCGTCAGGGAGAGGCTCTCACGCAC